>LR752928.1:1821-49489 GCA_902729485.2 Mus minutoides | reverse complement strand
AGCTGAGGCAGACAAGATGCGGGTGTCCCAGCAAGAGTTGCTTTCAGTCAGTGAATCTGTTTACATTCCGGACATTGACGTGGCCACACCGCAGATCAACAGGAACCTCATCCAGAAGACTGGTTACCTCAATCTCAGAAAGTGAGAGTGCCATGCACACTTTGCTGAACTCAGCTTTCCCTGGGAAGTAGCCCCAGAAACGTCTCTCGTGTTGCCTGTGAGGCTATATGTGGTAGTGGTCAGCAAAGGATGAACTCCCACTCCTGCCTGACGTGGGAAGCTTCTGGGGCCCAGGTTCCAAGCTGCACTGAGCCGTGGCTGAGAAACCGAACCATAAGAACCTGGGGTCAGTGCCCTTGATGCCACGTGTTGCAGGCCACCCTTGTTTAGGCATCATGGTCACTTAAATGTCACCCCAACTACTGAGTTACAGCCCTTGGCCCCTGCTGGCTGGAGGGTAGGAGCAGTGCCACAGAGCCATGGTCAGTTAAGTCCCTCCAGATTAAATTCTGCCTGTCATGGTCTTGTCTTTAAATGTCCATCTGGAATAAAAGATTGTCAGGTGTAACTGCTTCCACACCCCAAGAGGCTGTGCTCATCGAGTATGGAAAGCGTTGGTATTGGTGGCTGACTTGGCTGAGATGTAATGACCTCTGTCTGCGGCACCTACCTCGTATTGAATGACATTCTAGTGTGTTGGGACCCCTCCAGGGTTAACAGTTGCCATTAAAAAATTATTGGAATAAGACACATAGTGCCTTGCATATACTTTCTATTTAGAAAACATTAAACCAAATGTTCCAGACGGGTGTGGTGGCACACGTCTTTAATCCCAGCACTCGGGAGGCAGAGGCAGGCGGATTTCTGAGTTCGAGGCCAGCCTGGTCTACAAAGTGAGTTCCAGGACAGCCAGGGCACACAGAGAAACCCTGTCTCGGAAAAAAAAAAGTTTCTACCATTCGGCTTATCTGAACAATAGCACCTCTTTCTGCAGGTGGTACCTGCAGAAATGAGTGCTAATTTGTGTGAGGCTATCCCCATTAGTTCTGTAGGGGGGAAAATCCACAAAATTTTGATGCTTTTGCCAAGAAGCTGTATTTTTCTCTTATACACAGTACACTAAATGAGAATGCCCTCCAGTTAAGGGACCACAGGATTGGAGGAGAGGCAGTGTGACCCAGGTGACTGGTAGAATCAGTATAGTTCAGTACTATATCCCAGAGAAATAGTAACTGGCTTTCAGTTCCTAGTTGTGAAGGACAGATTTTAGTTAAGGCTGGTGGGGTTGGAAGCCAAGTTTGGCCGCACTCGGGGAGGAGGGCTAAGCATCCGTGCCTGCCTAGCTGGCTGGCATTGATGCTGTTCTTCCTCATGGAGCAGAACCTAATCTTGCCCATGACTCAAACAAAAGGTATTTCTGCCACTATTCACAAAGTGAGTTTTAAGGTTTTCTTTTAATGCAAAGGCATTTCTAAAATGCTGCCAGTTCCTAAGATCAGGCAGATGGTATGGGGTTGCTGTCCCCATGCCCTAGTGTTAATGGACCTTGACATACAATTCCCACAGCAAGACGGGACTGGTCACCACCACGTGGGAGAGGCTGTACTTCTTCACCCAAGGCGGGAACCTCATGTGCCAGCCCAGGGGCGCTGTGGCTGGAGGCTTGATTCAGGACCTGGACAACTGCTCTGTGATGGCGGTGGACTGTGAAGACCGACGATACTGCTTCCAGATCTCCACGCCCAGTGGCAAACCGTATGCCTCGTAGCTTATTTGGGAGGACATTGTAGGAAGTGCCCTGCTAGCTCTAGTTCCCATGTGCCAGTCCTCCTCAGGAGAGGCCACACTCCAGGCCTTGTTCTTCCAGAGAATGGTTTTCTGTTCTCTAAATAGATGCAGGTGATTACTGGTCCAGCTCACCTTATTCAGGAGCCTCAGTGAGAAGCCAGCTCTGAGTTTTGGAAGGAGACATATGTGTGTGTATTCAACAAATGTAGAAGCAGATGCTTGTCAGCAGAGGTGGAAGTAAGAAAGCGGTGACTCCTGTTCCTTAGGGCAAAGGCTAAGGAGAGCAGGAAGGAGGCTGCCCAAGGAGCCATTTTATATTCAGGACAAGTAGTGTGAACAGCACAGTCTGCTACAGTCATGCCATTTAATCATGAGATCCTCATACCTGGGGACCTTAGTGGCCCACAGAGGTCATACCTGAAAATGTGGTAGCCTAGAGTTATCACAGTAGATTTCATCCCGGTGGCTCCTCTCTGTGTCCAGCAGTGGTTTATGTTGTGTTCAGAGTTCCAAATCCAAGGAACTACCACAAGGTGGTGGTGAAAGAGTGGGAACCGGGGTCAGCCCTCCCTAAGTTAGTAGAGCAGTTAGTTAGACACTGTCCTTCCTCTGACCGTGGCCAGTGGCGACAACTAAGATGCCCAGATTCTATAGGCCCCATTTGCTTCCTGAGTATCCCTGGGCCTGGGTCTCCTCAGATGCAAAACAGAAATGGTGTCTGTGTGCCACAGTTATAAAGAACAGGTAGGAGCAGAGTCCTTGAAAGAGGTACAGCCATTGTGAAGGTGGAATGCCTTCAGCATATGGACTCTCGGTTCTTCGATTGTATCATTGAGAAGGATGAATACTGTCCTGTCAGCATCTAAGAAGAGGATCAGACAGTCCACACTACAGTCACAGGCTAGATGGGTTAAGTCCAGCCTTCTCATGCAGAGGAGGAAGCTGAAGCTAGATGGTGCAGTGCGCTGGTGGAAGAGCCAGCCTGCAACCCCATTCCCTTCCATCCCATAACGCTGCTTTCCTGGGGTAAAGTTGCTATAAAGAACATTCCTCAGGTCCTGAGACCTGGGAAGCATTCCACCTTCACGATGGCCTTATCTCTTCCAAGGACTCTGCTTCTACCAGGCCCTATGTTCCTGATATCTTGTTTGTTTCAGGGGAATAATTCTCCAAGCAGAGAGCAGGAAGGAATATGAAGAGGTAAAGCTTTGTCCGTCTCATGCCTGTCTGTCCGTATGTGTGTGTTTGTGTGTGTCTCAGAGAGACAGAGATTCAGTATTCTTTCTAATGTCCTCCACAGTGGATATGTGCAGTAAACAACATCTCCAGGCAGATCTACCTGACAGACAACCCAGAGGTAACTAACAACCGCCTGCACTCCTCCTGCAGGGAGGCGTCCCTTCCTGGACTGAGCAGGCTTCTGTGGCTTACCTTTAGGCAGTAGCCATCAAGTTAAATCAGACAGCTCTTCAGGCGGTGACTCCAATTACAAGCTTTGGGAAGAAACAAGAAAGCTCCTGCTCCAGGTAAGCAAGGATGAGGAGAGACTAGCCTGTGCGGAGCCACACTGTGTTAGACATTTGAAGTGAGTTGTTCCGAGTCCTCACAACCCTCCACAGATCCCACTGCACCCCATGCAACAGACGCAATAGTTATGGCTGGAAAAGTTAGTAATGTGCCCACACTCACAGCACAGAGAGAGGTGGAGTCAGTATTCAGACCTGATTGCCCAGGGCCACAGCCACACATCACAGACCCTCCTGCAGTCATGGTACTGTAGCCATGCCACCTTCTGTGTGTCCATGGTCTGGGCTAAGCCTTCTCTGCACATGCATAGGTTCATATCTAAGTTTCCACTTACTACATTTCTGTAATTCTTATAATACGTCTTACAGTCATGTATTAGCATTGAATCTTTGGGGCTTCTGTTTGCTACTTTGTTGGAGTGGGGTTATGGGGAGAGCCGTATCAGATCACCTGGCTAGCCCCATCCCTGTAGCCCTCCTTGCCTCTGCCTCCCAAGTGCCGGAGTTACAGGTATCCTCTCCCACACCTGGTTTTCCCATCTTCGTTAGCTGAACATTTCCATGCACACAGCGTTTCCTCTGAATACTGCTTAAGGATGGATCCTGGAGCTCCTCCATCTTATCTCAGTGGGAATCTCCAAGTGGTTGGTTAGGTGGAGAGCTTTGCCTTTTTGTTGCATTAATGGCATCAAGGGGCATATTAAAATCAAGACTCTAATTGTGTCTCTCAGTGGTAAGGTAGAAAGAACTCCATCAGATGTCCTACAAATACTTAATGGCCTAGAAGCAGTCCTTAGGAAACTCTGATCGTGTAGCTTCTCGGGGTTTAGGCACCTGGCATTGGCCTGTGAGAAAGAACGGTAGGTAGGTAAGGCCACCAGATAAGAGTTGAGTCATTGCAAAAAGCCTTGGTGATTCCTGCTCAGGGATCACAGGCAGTGGTCTACTCAGTCCCTACAAGGCCAAAGGACTGAGAAAGGGGCAACGCTGCATAGAAGCCTGTCAAGTAGCCATTGTAGTCCCCATAAAGTATTCAGTTAGGACATGTTTGAGAAACCAGAAAATGCTGATGTAAAAATACCAAGTGAAAAGATCCTGGAGGGCTCTTGTGGTCCAGACTGTGTAAGGAATGGGAATGTTGTGACATTCAGTGCCCTTCAAAGTTCGCACTGTACCTTAAAAAGGATTTCTAAAGGGTAAAGTTAAATGACAGCATTCTGTCACTGAGAAAAGCAGCAGGACAGTATAGGACAGGCTCCTCACCATGCAAGCAAGCACACTACCTTTATTGGTGCTGTCTCTAGCTGCAGGTGGGCCACAGTGCAGTGCTCAGGAAGCACAGGGGACCAAGTACTGTGACTTATTGAAAAGTATCAGAGAATTCAGAGAAGGGACAGAGGAATGGCTGGCGCAATGGTATAACTGAGCTCGTGCAAGGAGAGTTGGCTAAGCATTGGGATGGAACTCACAGGAACACATGGCATGTTTGTTCTCTCTCTCAAGCAGTGGTCTACTGAGTGGAAAGGGGATTTTCAGAAAATTACAGCTGGGTTGCAGTGAAATGTCAGGTCCAGATGTTTTGTTTCTTTCAGCTAACATGTCTTTTGTACCTACTATGGGTCAGTGTGAGCTGGCTGTAGCCTCACTCCTAAAAACCCATCTCTAAGGGAGAAATTAGTATGTAAGTCCCAACGCACTGCTCAGAATGGTGAGCAGCGGAGGGACTGACTATAGCTCTAGGCAAGGACGTGCAGTTGAGGAAGGTTTATTTGTAGAACGGGCTGAGAGCGGTTGGAGGCTCCTTTGTATTTCAATATGTAAAAGTCACAGCAGCATTAAACAAGTGCAAAATTTGATCAAGTTTTTCTCCTTTTTTATATTTTAGTCAAAACATAAAAAATTCAGACACGGGAGATGACAAGATTGATCCCAAAGCAACAGCCAGCATTCCTGAAACAGAGGAACTGATTGCACCTGGGACACCCATTCAGTTTGATATTGTACTTCCAGCAACGGAATTCCTGGACCAGAACAGGGGTGGCAGGTAATACCTGAGGTGGCTGTCTTGGGAAAATGAACGACAGTTTGTCTGTGTCTTTACTCACCAGCAGACTGCTACTGTGATGCCCTCCTGACCAAGAGTTCAGGTGCTAAGCATCTTGTCAGCTGCAGCTGTCAGGACTGCTGACCTCTGGCTGTTCCCCTAGGCGCACCAACCCTTTTGGTGAGACGGAGGATGATTCATTCCCTGAAGCAGAAGGTAAGTCCCCAGTCTCATGTACAAATGAAGAGGGTCCTGAAGGAAGTCATGAGAAGTCATGTCCTAAAGCTAAGGTAGAGGTAAGAATTCAGATGTGACCCTCCAGAGTGTTCTGTGAAAACTTGGACAAAAAGGAAGGCTATCTTAGCTTTAGCCATACCATGCCCTTTTAGAAGCTCCTGTCCAGAGGCACTATCAAATCTAATTTGTTATTAGATTCCTATAGAGCAGATTTTTCAGAGGAAAAAATGATCATAATTAAAGTGGAATCACGGTAGCTGAAATGACAGAAGACATCTATAATCCCGTCATTAGGGAGGCTGAGACAGAAGGATCACTGAATTCCATGAAGCAGATGTTGAGATCCAAGCCAGGACAATTTCAGTAATTTGAAGCATTGCAAGATCTCTAATATGGCTTCTTGAAGGAATCTTACACTGTTTCTAGGATGAATCTAAGAATTTACAGAAGGAAGCTGGGTGTGGTAGTGCACGCCTTTAGTCCCAGCACTCGGGAGGCAGAGGCAGGTGGATTTCTGAGTTCGAGGCCAGCCTGGTCTACAGAGTGAGTTCCAGGACAGCCAGGGCTATACAGAGAAACCTTGTCTCAAAAAACCAAAAAAAAAAAAAAAAAAAAAAAAAAAGAATTTACAGGAGCCAAGAGATGGCTCAGGTTGTTTGCTGCTCATAGAGAGGGTCCAGGGTTGCTTTCAGTTCCCATTACCCACATGGCAGCTCACAACCAGCACCAGAGGACCCCACGCCCTCTTCCAGCCTTTACATGTACCAGGCACGCAAGGTGCACATAAACTTAAAACATTACTTTAAATCTGCTTGAACACTGCTAGAGAAAAGACTCAGCAGTTAAGAGCATCTAGAGTTCTTGCAGAGGACTGACCGCAAGTTGGGCTTGCTTACCAGTACCTAGATAGCTGCTTATAACTGCCTTAGCTCCAGTTCAGAGATCTGACACTGTTTGGCTTCTACAGACACACATGGCACATACATATACATATAAGAAAAACCTTATACACATAAACAAAAATAAACCTTTAAAAAAGATTTGGCTAAACAAAGTTTTTGTTTTATTAACAGACTGTGCTTTAGAAATGACTCTGGATAGCACCATGTACCTCGATGACTTTGCATAGTCCACACACGCGTATGTCAGATTCAGCTGGGTGTGATGGGCCATGCTGAAGTCATAGAAGACATCTATAATCCCATCATTAGGGAGGCTGAGACAGAAGGGTCACTGAATTCAAGACCTAATTCCATGAAGCAGATTTTGAAATCCAAGCCAGGACAATTTCAGTAATTTGAAGCACTTGCAAGATAATCCCAGAACTGGAAAGATTGAGACAGGAGTCACTGAGTTCAAGACCAACCTATGTGGCAGTCTGTGTGGCAGGATCCTGCCTCAAATAAAACTATTTATGTAAAACTTAACTCCAGACCTGGGCATGGTGGCACACACCTTTAATCCCAGCACTCAAGAGGCAGAGGCAGGTAGATCTCTGAGTTCAAAGCCAAGTCCAGGCTAGCCAGGACCACACAGAGAAACCTGTCTTGAAAGAAAAAAAATTTTTAAAAGATCACATGTAACATGTTTTTAGCATGTTATTTTGTAAACAAGGATGGGGTCTTCTAATCATCTTTCAGTTGTTGCTCAGTACTGTCAGACTATGCCACTACTGAACCTGGCCTATGGCAAATGCCTGTAGTACCAGCTATTTGGGGGTAAGCAGGGGGATAGTGAGTAGGTATGGAGAGATGGCTCAGTGGTTAAGTGGACGTTCTTGCAAAGGACCTGGGTTCAGTACCCACATGGTGGCTGACAATAAGCTATAATTTCAGTCCCAGGAGAACAGATATTCTGTTCTGGCCTCCAAGGGCACTGCATGCATGTGGTACGCTGACATACATGTAGGCAAAACACCATTACGGAGGAAGGGAGGGAGGGAAGGAAGGAGGGAGGGAAAATTAGCTTTAAGAAAATGTCCTGGTAAATCAATCAATCAATCAGTCAGTCAGTCAGTCAATAACAAATAAGGAAAAAATAACTTTAAAAAGAAGTCCTGAGCTTAGGACTTGCTTGGGCTACAGCATAAGTCCAAGGCCAGCCTGTGCAACTTCTGAGAGCTGGGGATGTAGCCCAGGAGTAGGACACTGCTTAAGGGCGCACAAAGCCTTGGCTCCACTCTGAATACTTGGGGGGCAGGGTGTGCCAAAGACACATACATACAAATTGGCAATCTTTCCATTCATTTATGGGATGTAACTTTGGCTCTGTGGTAATAAAAATATGTATGGATCAAATGTGGCCCAGTATTACATCTTATTTCTCATAACTATTCAGTGGCCCACAGATTTCTGAGAGGTAGTGGGAAAGGCTCACTGAGACTGAGTGATAGGATGTTCATCTGTCTCCACTCAGCATTTTGTAGCTGGAAAAACAAAGGTGAGTCTGTTGAAGTTCCATAGACAAATACAGACAGTAAGGGGTCAGAGCTTTTGTAATGCTGGGCTTGTTAGAGCCATAGAAAGCCAGCCCAAGTCTTCAGCACACTGCGTTCCTGGGATGCTGAGGGAGCATGTTCTCTTGCAGATTCTCTTCTGCAGCAGATGTTCATCGTTCGGTTTTTGGGATCAATGGCAGTTAAGACAGACAGCACGACTGAAGTGATTTATGAAGCAATGAGACAAGTACTGGCTGCTCGTGCTATTCACAACATCTTCCGCATGACCGAATCCCATCTGATGGTCACCAGTCAAGCTCTGAGGTACATTCAGTTCCCTTCAGACTCTCATTCCTCCCTGGGTAAAGAATGCTTACCCATCTGGAGTGTTAAAATCCTTTCTGCATTTTGATATATAGAATAAAAGATACATTCTGACCCAGAACTGGGTTGGATGTGATAATGCAATCCCAGCACATGGAAGATGGGGTCAAGAGGACTGAAGCCAGCAGGAACCTGTCTTCAGACCCTGCCTATATCAGTGAATATAGATTAGTCCTGACCTGAAATGATGGGCCAGCACTCTTCCTGACTTTGTTTTTTGTTTCTCTTCTTTTTCAAATAATTTTACATGCATGTATACATACATACATACATACATACACACACACACACACACACACACACACACACACACACACAATGAGATATCTTGGAGATGGGGCCCAATTTTACACATAAAATCTGTTTCATTTTTACCTTATACATACACAGTTACTCTACAAATTATTTTTTAATAATTTTCCACCAGAAACGAAGTTTCACGGTGTGGAATTTTCACTGTGGTTTCATTATCTACATATTTCTAACCTAAGTTTTCAGGTTAGGGATGTCCAAACCTGGGCTGTCCCCAGTGATGCCACTGCTATGCAGTCATCTTGTCACCTCAGAATATAGTTTTTAGAAAACAGCAACAGAGAACACGAATCTATGAAGCCATGCAGCATCTGTGTGCAGCAGGCAGGAGCCTGGGAGGGCGGTCAGGCTCGAGGCACAGGCTGTTACAGTTCATTCTGCAGTCACACAACACATGCGGCCTACTTAGTTCGGCAGACATGTTTTATCTGCTGTCATGGTGTTTCTAACAATACTGAATCAAGTCAGTTTCACCCGAGTCGTGGTTGCTTGAGTTAGAGGTGTAGCATGGGTTTAGATGCTATGCCTAGGCTTATTCCTGGTGTGGCATCTCTTCCGTCCTCAACCTCTTCCTGCACTGAAGTAGCACACTGGCAGTACTTAATATGTGCCAGCGGGAGAAAAGGCAGCCAGGACTTAGCTTCATTCTTCAGTATGTGTGTGTGTACACATTCTACAGGAGGCCAGAAGATGACTGGTGAGTCAATCCAGGGAACACACTCATCAGGCAGCCTACTTCATTATTGCCAACCTACTTCATTATTTAAATCTCTTAAAAAAAACACAAAAAACTTGTTAGGGATCTTATTCCTGAGAATTAAGATTGACAAATAAACCCTGTCTTTAAAAAGCTTCTGTAGAAATTGACACATGCTTAAAATCTAAAACTATCTCTGCATGTCTGCTTATTCTAGACATTTTTTACAAACTGTATTTTACTTTCACCTGTGAAATTTACATCAATCCCTCAAAAAGTATGACACCATATGTCAATTTTAATGCCAGAAGTACATAATAGAAATGTACCAGTTTACAATAGTAGCAATGCAGTGCCAAGAAACATTAGCATTATAGACACAACTTAAAACATTTTTTTAAAGGCATTAAAGGTTTATTCATAATTTTGGTGTGTTATGTGCTCTCTGGGCACAGGTGGAGACCAGAGACAGACATCGGGTGTCAGCTCCTGTTCCTCAACACCTTAGTCCTTAAGTCTTGCTGAGCTGGCACCTTGTTCCACTCAAGGCTAGGGCAGGTGCATGCAGCCACACATGGCTGTTAATGTCTATGCTGGGTGTCTCACAGAGCCGATGCTCGGACCCACTGAGCCATCCTTCTCCCACAATGGCCTTTAGCGTCATAGCCAAATGTGTACAGTTTGGTCCGGCCTTCCTGTTCTCTCACCACTCCTCCTTTCCTCTGAGTAAAATGTTAGAACAATTAAATCTGCTAATGAGTATCCTTATGGAAGAAGGTCACACAAGGCGTGGTCCACTGTGTCAGAACTACAGAAACCACAGTAGGACTCACTCACTCACTGTTCCTGTCTGCTATGCTATCTTCCACACCAGGTACTTTGGGCAGAAACCACAGCACAGGGTCACACGACTGTCTTATCTTTCCCTCAAACAGGCCTTGCTCTTCATACATGGGATATTTGTGGGATTTAACTCCTATGAACAACCTGTGTATGGTAATGAGTCTCTTATAATTTCAGGTTGATAGATCCTCAGACTCAAGTGTCAAGGGCCTATGTAAGTACCTGTTACATCTTAATGTTCATAATCATACCTCAGTTCTCCTCTGCCCCTGGAGACCAACCAAGGCACAGGATAACTTTCCAAGTCCCATGACTGTCCCATCCTCAGCTTTGCCATAGCAAACAATGTTGTTGGTTTTAAAATTCCAGTTATGCAATTATTCATTCTATTCCGTCCTGTCTTTCCCCTAAACTCTCTCCAATAAGTTCCAGCTTAGCAGTGTCACACAGTTTGCTGCTCATCAAGAAAACAAAAGACTGGTTGGCTTTGTCATCCGGGTGCCCGAGTCCACAGGAGAAGAGTCTCTGAGCACATACATNCATCTGAACCTTTTTCTTTCTCCCCCCTCTCTTAAACTCTCTTAACTTCAGGATCCAGAAGGACTGGCTCGATTAATGCTGTCTGTACCACTAACCAATGATGGAAAGTATGTACTGTTAAACGATCAAGCAGATGACACCGGTGGAAGTCCAAGTGAAAACAGAGGCGCAGAATCTGAAGCATAACTCACTTGGGCATCGGGGTCAGAGCACGTGGGAAGGAGAGCCACCTCCTTAAGCAGTTTTCAACTTCTCTGCCGTACAGGCACACTGACCTGAATTTAGAACACCGACAATCACGTGCAGCGTGTACCCTTGGATGCCCTGGCACAGAAACTTGGAGGGAGACAGTAAGAAATGGGTGAGAGCGTGCCTACACTCTACTGATGCTATTTTAGGTGCTTTGTGGTAAGTCTTTGCTTCAGACTGTTGGGTACCCAGAACGAGAGCTATAAAAATGCATTGTTCACTTTATTTGGATAGCATCACTTCCAGTCCTAGGATCCTTTTATAAATGGTAAAACCTTGGATTTACAATTTGTTAAATACTAAATAGTTCCTGTTAATATCTATTTTTGTATTTTACTTAGTTTTAAGTGCCTGACATTCTGAAGATTATATATTTATAACCCGATGGTCTCATGCCTGGACCTCATGGCACTGCTATGCAATTTGGTCTCAAACACTAGCAGACCGCAAGCCTTCACAACAGAACCTTTCTGAACCAGCTTTCATTCAAAAGCTTCAGGTCCTCTTAGATGTGGTTGCTTTCTCTGGCTACTCTCTGTGAGCAAGGGACAGTTCTACTAGTTCCTGTTTCTTCTGAGCCAGACCTTCCTCAAAGGGACCAATTAATTTAAAATTCACTTGAAGCTCAGCTGGCTGTGGGGCTGTGTGTGAAGTTCTGGTTTCTACCTTGATGTTTCTGGTTCCTGGGGTCCTGGACCAATCTCAAACCCCTAATTATGAAGTAAAGGTCTTGAAATCATGCAGCATAAATTAATTGTAACCATCTTCAACAACCTGTCTTTGTAATAATTTAGCAATAAAAACTGTTTCATCTCAAACTGCTTATTGTGGTTAGTTTATAGACCACCCTTAGAAGAAAATTGAAGTCTTGGTATGTGGACCAGATTGGCCTTGCAGTCTTGCTTCTGAGTGCTGGAGGTACAGGTGTCATCAGGCCTGAGTATCAGTGACAGTGACACAGCTAAATTTTCAACACTCAGCTGAAGGATGAGTTCAAGGCCAGCCTGGGCTAAACAACAAAATCTTGTCTTGAAAAACATAGGGGCTGGAAAGCTTGCTCTGTGGCTAACGTGCTTGCTGTGTTAAGTCAAAGGACCTTAGATGAGCTTGCTAGCCATCCAGTCTCAACAAGGTCCATTTAGTTAGCAACAGAGGAAGACACCCAACATCAACCTCTGGAAGCCAAGGCGCCCACACGGACACTTACTCATGCATATGTCACAAAACGAGACACAAACAAAAAATTCCTTTACCATCTCAAACTAGGATAACCACATAAGATCTGTTAGAAGGACCCTTTGATATATACATTTAAACTTCCTTGTTTACAGCTTTTCAGTGAGGGGTCAAAGAGACAAAACTCGGTGATAACTCATTTGAGAAGTAAAACACCAGAGTGGGGCTGCGGTCAGAGGCACAGCACCTGTCCTCCATGAACAAATTCCCGAGTTCAATTCCTAGTACCATATACAGCAATACCCACTAAAACACTACACAGACTGGTTAAAATAAAACAAGCCATGCAAGCCTTGAGGTAAACCTAAAAAGACTGTACTAGAACATCCAACACCACCAGACAGAATGAAAACAATCGGAGCAAACACACCACCAAGCGCAGGACCAAGCACCTAAATATGGAGAAGACTGTTAAGATATACAAAGTCATGAGAGAATTTCATAGGTTACTGGGCTTGGAAACCAACATGCCCACACAACAGACGGCAGGCATAAAGCAGTGGATCTTACCCACAAAAGCTTACCCACGTAAGCTAGCTCCACGTGCGCCTGTCCCAGCACCCACGCCCCAAGACATGAATGAAAATGACCTCATTGTACCAGACAGAAGGAAACATTGGCGTGCATGTAACCAGTTATGAGAGAAGGAAAGCTTAGTCTACTAGAGCGGTGAATCAACATGGAAGAACTTCAGAATACTCCATTTTTAAAGGCATAAAATCAGAACAGATCATTTCCATTAACTGAACTGTATTACTTGTACAACTGTTAGAAGCAGGAACAGACTTCCACCAGATCCCACAGGAGGTAGAGCAGCCTTAGGGACTTCTAAGGACTGAGTCTCACCCTACCCGGTGGTCTAAGCCAGAAGCAGTGGGTGGCTTGGTTCTTTGTCTCAACTTCATGGTAATACATGAAAATCACTGAAAGATTACCATGTGCCCAACTGAAAGATGAGAAGGACTTTCTGAGAAGCCAGCTAGCTGCCAATTTCCATTCCCAGTACAGGCCAGCCTTCACCTTTTGACTGCCTTCTTTAGGTCAGCTTTTATGCAGATTCTACAAGGATTAAATACTTTTAAATAATTCCTATACAAATTGTGTTCGTAGGTGTTCTAATCCTTCCTACCAACACACAAACACCTTAATGATAATGGGTATAGCACTACACTGTCAACAACTAGCTGAGCCACTACCAGAGATTAGTAACAACCACACGCATACACCCAATGTATCTCTACCAATGGAAATAGAGGTAACAGCCTAAACATTACACTAGCTAATATTAACAGCAGTTTACACACAGGAACTAAACCTCTCTAAGTAGAGTAATGTTTCTTCCTTTTTTGAGATACAGTCTCACCATCTAGCCAAGGCTGACCTCAAACTCATATTCCCCCTAGCTTTTCTCCATAACACTAGAATATAGAATATGGTATATGTCACCATGCCTAGCTCTAAAGTACTACCTCTTTATATAGAGAATACTTTATTAAAAAAAACAGTCCTTAGAAGCCTTTGATCTAAATACTACTATATTGTTCCAACTTCTACTGGTGCACATTGAGCCCAGACAGGGTCAGGAACCTGCTTCTAGGCAAGCTGACATTTGAATCCGTTTTGCTCCAAAGTCTACACTTTTAATTACCATGTGATATCTACATAACCTCAGACACAAAGTAATCTCCAAATGTTCTCAATGTATTAATTTTTAAGACATTCAGATATCAGATGTAAGTGAATTTTTAGTGCTTAGCTTTTGTACAAATTTTCCAAGGATTAAATACATTAATAATGCTTTTTATATAGGTCATGCTTATAAATGTTTTAATGTTCTTCACCTTAATAGCATTACTAAAAATATTTTACTACATACAGATCTATAAATGTTTATATAGTTCTTAAACATGTACAAAATTATGAAATATTTATATGAACTGGAAGATAAATCTCATCTGTATACTTTCACTGATGGGAACTGGAGATTCCCAAGAGGCAAAGTGGTAAAAAGACCCACTGCACTGAAACAGGGCGAATCTGTCGACTTACCTTTTTTATATTTAACTACATGTTTACTTATAAGCTGAACTCTAACTCTGCTATCATCATCTATGTAGTCCCATGACTTTGCTTCATGTCTACAGATTTCTTCTTGTTCTAGCATTCTTTCATTTGAAATTTTTACAATTCTATTAAACTGTTCCTAGACAAAAACATTCAGAGAAAAAAAAAAAAAGGTCCCTAAATATAGGACTACAGTCTGAAATGTCTGTCACAAATGCTGTAAAGGGAATTATTCCACCCTGCAGCCCAGCCTGAGGAACCCCTGTGGCAGTATTCCCACACCTCCATTTTGATGCTAAGTGAGCTGCATGTGGTGGTGCAGAACTCTAACCCCAGCATGTGAGAAGCCAAAAAGCAACTCTAAGTTTCAGGCCAGCCTGAGCTACAGTAAGACTTGCTCTAAGGGAAAAATAAAAACCTTGTTTATTACAATTTCAAAACAGGTCCTATTTGTAAACAGGAACAACAGCTAATTATAACATGTCATAGAAACACAGGCTCCCTTTCCAGGAGTAGGAAAGGAAGTAACTTCACGCTGAGTCTTTTTTTGGGTTTTTTTTTTTGGTTTTTCGAGACAGGGTTTCTCTGTATAGCCCTGGCTGTCCTGGAACTCACTCTGTAGACCAGGCTGGCCTCGAACTCAGAAATCCGCCTGCCTCTGCCTCCCGAGTGCTGGGATTAAAGGCGTGCACCACCACGCCCCACTTCACGCTGGGTCTTAAGAGTAGCACGCTGGAAGTTAAGAGTAGTGACCTGTGAATGATCAAGAAAATTCTCTATCTGTGATACATAAGCATTCAATCCCAATTCATGCTTGTTTTTGTCTAGGTGCATCTGTTTATTTCCTTTTTGTTTGTGTGTTTGGTTTTGGTTTCTTCATTTTTTGAGACAGGGTTTTTCTGTGTCACAGCCCTGGCTGTCCTGGAGCTCACTTTGTAGACCAGGCTGGCCCTGAGCGCTCAGAGATGCTCTCAGACCTTTGCCTCCCTAGTGCTGAGATTAAAGGTGTACACCACCCACCTGGTGATATATTTATTTCTTTAAAAGAAATCATACATAACGTATGCAAGGGAACCTAAGAGAGATTAACAAGAACTACGGGGTCAAGGAGCAGACCACTATCTAGTTCAATCCGCAATTCCACACATCAGCAAAAGCATGTTGAAAACCCACTGGCTGACAACATTCAATTCTGACATAAGCATCCAATGGAAGGACAGTTTTGAAATTATATTTATTAATGCTTTATTATACGTATTGTATTCTATTTGAGCCAAGGGAAAGGAGAACCCCACTCAAGTGAGATAACAAACTTGCTGTCTTACAAAATTTAATCAGAACTGACAATGTTATGGTTAGTTCTTAATTCCTGAGAATTTGAACATCATTAAGTTTTCTGTGAATTTACAACAAAACACTCATGTTAAATTTAAATTACAATATTTCTGAAAAAATATTGTTAGCAAAAGAAAACCATCATTCAACGTATACAGTAACCCAGGTGTGAACATACTGAAGCCCTGTTGCTCAGCAGTTTAATACCATTTAAATATTTCTCCCATCAGAGACTTTATTTCAAATACATGAACTTATTATAATTTATCCAGACTACAGTGACATTATTTTTAACTAAAGTTAAAACAGTTATCTGTCACTTCCTATTTTAAGTGTCCAGGGAATATGTGAGCTTTCATGTTCAGGAATAATTAAACAAAGAACATTTTTAAGAAAAAGACAGAAATATTGGTACTATAAAATGGTGACTAATTTGATATAATCAAATCCAGTATCATTAATATAAACATTTATAATAATGAAAATATAAATTATTAATTATGCAGCATGCTTTAGGGCCATCTCAACAGTTAGTATCAATTACAAACATTAAATGCCTTTAATTCATCTTTTGTTCATAATTCTATAAGCCATGTTTATATAATAAAAACCATTTCCAATCTATTCTGTTTCTTCTGACTTAACAGTCAAAGTATTTAGCTTGGGCTGAGACAGTTACCCTGACCGTAACCACTGAGTCTAGGTTGGGCACTGTATCTCCACTCCAAAAGCGGGAACCAAGGAAGAATGTCAGAATTCTAAGTGTTAGGATTACATGCAAGATGTATCCAAAGAAATGGTTAAGCAGGTAAATGCAATAAAAACAAGCAATTCCAAAAAAAGTCTGTATTATATTTAAAGTTCTAAACCTTCCCTTTCATCCCAAAGGCATCATTTTAGTATACGTTCAAAAAAGGCCATGATTAATCCACTTAACTATCAACTAGCATACCTTTACAAAAATAAAGCTACTAGCTTGTTGGGAACTAAATCTGCTCAAAGTCTTTCATTCTTTTAAAATCAGTAAGTGACTTACTAGTTTCATTCTCACAGTGGTACATCACTGAACACCTGTCAGAGTGCAGTTATTTCATCCTATATCTTAGATTATACTTGATTGAAAGTAAAATTCTATCTAAACTGCCACCAAGATTTCAATTTAAAGTAATGAAGAAACCTGAGTTTGGATGTAGATAATTCATTCTTTTCTTCCCTAGTATCACAGAGTGCCTTCAAACCTAGTGAAACTTCAAGTGGGATCCCGTCTATGGCTTAATCTGAGTTTTCTTTGAGTATTAAATCTTAAATTTAAAGCAATTGTTGGAGGATAAATGTTCCCAAAGCAATGTAAACTATTATTAAATGTCTCACCAAAGACATCAGCAGCTCATGTGAGTCACGTGGAATCCAACAACACAGGAAGGATCAGCAGCTGGCCACGCTGTGCACAGACAGTAACTAACACTCTGCTCATGTCTAGCATCCTCACGTAGTCTCTGATACAGATGCTTCATGACTTTCAGGCTCAACTCTTTTAAATGCGTAATTACTGGCTGTGTACCGCGTATGCACTGACTTTCCCATGACTTGAGATCAACATGAATCAAAGACACAGACAAATTACAAACACACACAGAGTACAGGGAACAGAGGCGATGGATTAGGGATCTGGACTTGCCCTTCGCCAGCTTCATGACAGAGTTTCGCAGGGGCAACTTCAGCCTACACTCCAAAGATCCAGTCTTACCGTTTGCTTCTCGGCCCTTGAAAGCTAGAGCATCAGAAATAAAGTGGGCTTGACTCCAGAGCACTGCTGTATATTCTCCATAGGAGTGACCTGGGAAATGACAACTTATGGAGCACGCCATAGCATCCACGTCTCTGGTCTGAAGACGACTGCACCCCATCATTTCACTCCGGGATCCGCAGACACAGTGCTCTCGGCTCCATCTCCATTGCTTGTTTTAGTTTCTTCTGAAACCATGAGTACAAACACCAACAGAAAATTTATGTCAGCTTTTAGATAATAAATGAGAAAAGCTATAGTACTAAATGTCACTTAGAAAGTTGTATCCATGAAACATTTTTTTAACATCACAAATTATACTAGTTAGTTTACTTTTAAGTATGTAGAGAAATCTTCCATCCATCTGGATCACACAGGAAATCACCTTTGTGATGTACTGCCATTATTGATGGAAATACAGCTAGAATAGGAGTTGGAATAGCCCAGATGAGTACCTACCAGCAGTACTGAGTCTTTATTTCCTCTGTGTATGTGGTATAGGTGTATGTGTGCACATGTATGCGAATGCATGCACACACTCACACCTGGAAGAAGCCAGATAACAAACACTGGCTGTGTACCCCTATTACTCTCATTTTTTAAATTTATTTTTTTAATTTTATGGGTATGGGTTCTTGCCTACATTTATGGCAGGTGCACAGAGGCCAGAAGAAGGCATGAGATCCCCTGGAACTGGAGTTAGATGATTGTGAACTGCCATGCAGATGCTGGGAAGTGAACCCAAACCCAGGTTACCTGGAAGAGCAGCCAGTGCTTTTAACTGTGGAGACAGCTCTCCGGCACCATGAAGCAGGGACTCTAATAGACCTTGGGGCTTTCTGTTTAGCTATACGGGGTGGGCAGTGAATCCCCATGGGTGGGCTGAGCTTGCATACATGCCTGGATTTTACATGCATGCTGGAGACCCAAACTCAAGTTCTCTAAGCATTTTCCTTCTGAATAGTCTCCCTGCTCATTTTATTTTCCAAGGCTCTGCAAGCCAGCCTGGTCTAGAGCTCAATATGTAGAGCCCAGGGTAGCCTTGAACTCAGTGATCTTTCTGTGTCAGCCCCTGAAATACTGAGGTTACAGGCATGAGCCATTGCACCCAGCTCATTATTTTTATTTATTTTTTGTTTTGTTTTTGTAGTCTAGGCAGGCCTCAAACTCAGCCTCCTGCCTCTGCCATTGCGTGCTGGGATTAAAAGTGTGAGCCACCACTACTTGGCTATAGTTTGTTTTTAAAACAGCATTGTATTATTTGTGCCAACAAATCCTTGGCACTTTGTGCAAACTGTCATGTGTATATATCATACATGAGCAGATGTCAGTTATTTAACTAATGTAACTAATTTAAGCAACTCTCAACACTAAGAAAATTGCAGCCCAACAGTCTTAAAAAGAAGACTGACCAGGCACATGAGTAACACCAGCAAGCAGACAAGAGTGCCACAGCATGAGCCTGAAGGCCAGGGAGGCTGCTGCTGTCTGTCTTATGGAGAGCAGCTCCATAGCCCACCTGCCATCTGTCTGCTCAGTCTGCTGTGCCATGAGATGCCTTAGCAAACCCAAAGCCACAACTGTCAGTTTACATGGTCCCAGCTCACAGTTCAGCTGCATCTGCCAGGATACGTTATTTTGAACAAGAACCCAAACAACAGTATGGACAAGTTATGTCTTAAATACACTAAGTGTCCAGATTTAAAGATACCTGGATATGCTTCTAATACCTAACCCTGGTGAGTAACATTTAACATATGCAACACTGATAAGAATAACTACTTCACTTAAGTGCCTACCCACATGAACTGCTCCACTCGTGACAAAGATGGGGAGAGGTACTTTAAAATATAAAACAAAAACATTTTAAGTACCACTTCATTTTCTGAAAATATTATACATCTCAATTTATGAAAAAAAAACATGACACAGAGATGAGAAAAACAAGAAAGAAACCCATAAAACTAAATATCGCCTAGTTCCTGTAACTAAATTTCATAATTTCCATGACAGAAAAAAGGAACCATCTATTCCTCAGAGAAGACAATCACTCTTCCATGTCAAGTTTGATAGAAATGGAGACATTAACTATGAAGCTGAGCAAGGCTCTTCTACAAAGCATGAGGTGTGTGGGGCTCCTTCACCCCACCACAGTGGGCACAAGGCTGTCCTTGTGGCTCAGATGGAAACAACTATCAGGCACAGCACTGCTGCGAGATGCACCGATGCTCCAGGACCTCACCATGCAGACAGTGGATGTGGTTTATCACGCCCTCTGGAGCCCACCCAGGAAGTGACACCACCTCAATCCCCACTGTCGCCCCAATTGCCTGCTCCGCACAGCCCTCTCCAGCTGCAGTCCCATCAGCTCCCTTCCCTCCCGATTCCTCCTCATCACATAAGAAGCGGCTTGCTAAACTTGTTTCTGTTATAGGACCTTTCTTCTGTATCTCATGGGACCCACACAGGCGTTAATAAGGAGACTCATCTCTAGGGCTGTATTGTTTTCCAGAAGATTTAAGTAAATGAGAAAGCTAACAAGAGAGTGGGACACTTGTGTATACTGTCAAGACTTAGGATGTTTGCACGCTGACACAGCCACTGACCTTCCTTCTCTTTCTTTTCTTGATTCTCTTCAGCCGCAGTCTTGTCTGCTCTGAAGAATATTCTTGCACTGCTCAAGGAGAAATACAGCAGTTCAAATTCCTACATGAGAAAACTTGTAATAAAAAGAAAATCAGCTATGGGGAAACAGCAAAGTAGTAATGTCTTGTGCACATGTGCTTGGTGTATGTACATGCACGTTCACATGTGTGGCTGGATATCCATGCATGTGGGTCTGTGTATGGAGGTGTATCCTCCTCAGCTACTCTCTACTTGTGTGCTGGGGTGTGTTCTATCACTAATAATGAGTAGACTAGCTAGCCAGCTTGCTGGAAGGCACTTCCTGCATCTAGGAGTTCAGGCAACTGTACCTCCCCAGCTTCTACATGGGTCTTGGGATCTGAACCAGTCCTGGGGCAGCTTATCTAGTGACCATCTTGCCTACCCCAATCTAATTTTCTTATGACCAATGGATTTCAACTATCAATTCTAATATATGTTCTTTTTACTGCTACTATCTCACTTGCCATATGGCTTTGGGTATCGAGTGTAATATACACTAAAGTTAGTCGGAGGGTATTTGGATCCACTACCTGTAAATAGACTTCCAGTCGCTTCTGAGTAAGGTTCATGGTTTGGAGTAGTTTTTCATCTTGACTAGTTGACTGCACATTCTGTTGCTTAGCAACTGCTCTTATCTCCTTTATGTATTTTTCTCTAACAGACTGGAACCAATGAAGTGAATCAAACTCCTGGTACTGATCCAAAAGCTTTAAGGTATAAGCCACACCTACAGTCATTAGCAAAACCAAAATGTAAATCACAGTGAATACAGACACTCTTCTTTCCCCTGCATTCCCAGCTCCATGCACCAAGCCAGGCACCTGAGTCAGCACTTTCAAGTCACATTGCTCAACAAAAATGATAAAGTTAACCACAACCTCTTCTGGTTCTGCTTTAAAAAATAAGTGGAAAGCATTAAAAAAAAAACTAAAGAAAAAATAAAAATAAAATAACACAATCATAGACATCACCAGAAAACCAGAGCAAGAGAAGGGGAGGGGGGAGGACGAAAGGAGAAAAGCTTATTCATGATACAAACTTCCAAAGCTGACTGACAGAAGAGGAAGTTACAGGGGTACCAATGAAACTAAATGTTAAGATGTAAAACTAAAACCACAACATAGCAAGCCGAAATGGAAGGGGAAATTAGACAGACAGTAAGCTCCGTGGTGGGGTCAATGACAGCCTGGATGACAGAAAGGCCATGTTTAAAAGCTCGCTCTGGTAGCAGGCACTCCTGGGAAAAATAATCTACTATAAGGCACATAAACCCATTTTCAAGCAATTTTTTTAAAGAGCCCATTTTAAGGGAAACACAAATTGATGGCAAAATCGTTCTATTGAGCTTACCCATGGCAAAACCATCATCAGTAAATGCAGCTCCTGTTTTGTTTTTTTTTATTCAACTTCTCTTTGCAACTTATAGAATGTTCTACAAAGTTCAGAGTCTAAAAAGAGATAAGATACAGAAAAACAATTAAGCTAACAAAATTGGCTAAATTTAGATGCTATAACAGGCATTTTAAGAATCACAAAGAGAATTTCTTCTCAGCTCCTGAACATGTGCCTCAGGTAACCTGTCTCTTGGTGAGAACACAAGTCCATGTATGTCTCCCGAGGACTTTCCTTACAAGTTCTCTAAGTACGAGAATCCCCTCCATTGGTCCTTAGCCCTGGCAAAGTGCTCACTAGAAGTGATTGTGCAGTTTGGAGTGAAAACATTGAATCTTCCAAGAGGCTAACCCTAAGTCAAACACAAAACCAACAAGGGGAGGAGAAATGGCTTGACTTTTCCTCAAAACATAAAGCATTTGTAACACAGCAATCTTCCCTTCTGCCGTCATAGCTCCCCTACAACACTAGTGAGCAGTGGCTACCTAGAAAATATCTGACTATCACAATCTGTAAAATCTTTATCAACATCCATTTCAATCTTTTTTGGCAGCTCATTTATATTTACCCCCCTCAAGATTTAGACTACAAAGCATAGAAAATAACGCACTGTGTCTGTGGGCTGCGCTTAGTCTATTACATGACTGAGTTTTTATAACTCCAGACTTCACAAAGCTCATCAATGCTTTCCCAGTACCCACCATGGCTTGAATATAATCATTTCTAGATTAAAGAAATGTGGGGAGAATTCAAGTTCATACAGTATCACCAAATAACAAACATCTTCAGCCTGTACACTCAGCAGATGTGCATGAGCATCTCTGCCATATCAGTTACAAAACTAATAGTAAGTAACAGATGTGTACAATAGAAGATCTGTGAAGAGAAAGGTGGTGGCAGTGGATAACAATCTCTAATAGGTGCTGATACCAGTAGACTATGTTGTTATTATTAGTGAGTCAGGGAAAGGGGTTTTATTATTTTAAGCATTTAAAATTTTTCTGCTTTTATGTATATGCATGTTTGCTTATGTGTGTGTGTGTGTGTGTGTGTGTGTGTGTATGTATGTATGTATGTATGTGTATATGTTTGCGTGTGTATGTGTACACCATATGTATGCTGTACCCCAGAAGTGAGAAGAGGGTATCAGATTCCCTCAGACTGTAGATACACAGATAGTCGTGAGCCTCCATGCAGGTACTAGAAATTAAACCTAGCTCCTCTGGGAAAGCAGCCAGTATATATAACTATTGACCGATCTCTCCAGCAGCTTTGTTGTCATTGTTAAGACACCACCCGATATAGTCCAGGCTAGCCAGGGATAACTTTGAACCTCCCAAACCAGAGGTTATAAGAATGGAACACCACATCTAGGGTGCTGAAGATAGAGCCCAGGAACTCATGCATGCTAGGCAAGTACTCAATGGAGTAATTCATATCCCAAACTGTGAAAAACTACTCTTAATCCAAATCAGATGTAATCAAAGCTAACATATACCTGTGGGATGTTCAGATTTTAAAGATATCCACTAAAAAATGTAAGAGATGTAGTATGGAAATCTAAAAACAGATTTTTTTTTTGTTAATATATACCATTTCTCTCACTGCTATAATTTCTTTTATAATGTAACTTTTGATAACTTGAGCTAAAGACAGCAACTATGAAATTAGTAAAGAAAACATATTTTAGGAGAAAGCACTACAAAATTTATTTCAGGTGCTAGTATTTACAACTAAAAAGAGAAGTTATACCAAAAAATAAGCTCTTAAAAGCTATGTTGGAACAAATGATGCTATAGTCAATTAATCTGCATTACACAGTTAATATGATCCTCTGGCACACATCCTATGTGCATCTACTCCAGGAACTGACAGTCCCCAGGGTCTCTCTTGCCATGGCTAGTGAGAGCCTGGCAACTCTAACCCTGCAGCACAGACGGCAAGCCCAAGCTCTAGAACACACTCTGACACCACACTTTCACTGACAGCCAGGAGGCAAGAATAAACACCATGCTTTATGGAAACTGAATCTGTATTAACACCCATCATTAACTCACTTCTAGTTCTGAGAATACTCACAAGAGGAGGAACAATGATATAGAAATTTCGGAGGGGGGTGGAAGGTGGTGGAACTACCTAGCACGCTTGCGCGGCTGTCATAGGGCTGCTTCGTTGGTCAGTGGGGAGTGGGCACCTGCATACTAAGACCCGTGTGCAGCAGCAGCAGCAGCAGCAGCAGCAGCAGCGCTAGAGGTGGCGGTGGCAGCAGCACAGTAGCAGGTTCGGAGGCAGCAGTTGGGCTTGCAGCGAAGGCTATGTTGGGACCACAGGTGAGCAGCTGAACTCAGCATCTTTTCCTGCCCAATCACATGCAACCTGAGACACCAGCCAGGAGAGTGATAAAGGCCCAGAGCAGGACAGACTCTCCCTTCCGGTCCAGTCTGGTGCACCCCGCACCAGCTCAGGGCTTGGGCGCAGGCTCTGTGCACTCTCCCCAGGCTCCTTCAGGACTCCCCAGGCTATCTTGGGACCACAGGCAAGCAGCTGAACTCAGCATCTGTTCCAGCCCAATCGCGTACGACCTGAGACACAAGCCGGGAGATTGATAAAGGCCCAGGGCAGGACAGATGCTCCCTTCTGGTCTGCACAAACGCCAGGTCTCCTTGGACAGAGATGGCAGGAGGTAAGCGTAAGAACAGAAGCAACAGAATCCAAGGGTACTTGGTATCACCAGATCCAAACTCACCCACCACATCAAGTCCTAGATACAACAGCACACCAGAAAAGCAGGACATGGATATAAAGTCACTCGTCATGATGATGATGGAGGATTATAAGAAGGAAATGCAGGAAAACTCAGATAAACAACTAGAAGCATTTAAAGAGGAAAAACTTAGAGAGTTACAGGAAAACAATACCAAACAGGTGATGGAATTGAATAAAGCCATCCAGGACCTAAAAATGGAAGTAGAAACAATTAAGAAAAACCAAAAGGAGATAACCCTGGAGATAGAAACCATAGGAAAAAAAAAATCAGGAACCATAGATATGAGAATCAGCAACAGAATACAAGAGATAGAAGAGAGAATCTCAGGCACAGAAGATTCTATAGGGAGCATAGACACGACAATCAAAGAAAATGCTAAATGCAAAAAGATCCTAACACAAAATATCCAGGAAATCCAGGACACAATGAGATGACCAAACTTAAGGATAATAGGAGTAGATGAGAAGGAAGACTATCAAACTAAAGCGCCAGCAAATATCTTCAACAAAATATATCTTCTTTTGAAAGGTATGGATTTCTTACTCTACGGGTATTTGTATGTTCTTCGGATGTCTTGAGGTTTATCCGACCTGGTCTTTTCTTTAAGGAGGGCTGTGTATTATTAGTCTTGAACAAACGCACTAAATAAAGACAGAATATTAAAGGCAGCAAGGGAAAAAGGTCAAGTAACATATAAGGGCAGGCCTATTAAAATTACTCCAAACTTCTCACCAGAGACTATGAAAGCCAGAAGATCATGGACAGAGACTATACAGACACTAAGAGAACACAAATGCCAGCCTAGGCTACAGTACCCAGCAAAACTCTCATTTACCATAGACGGAGAAACCAAAGTATTCCATGACAAATTCAAATTCACACAATATCTTTCCACGAATCCAGCCCTTCAAAGGATAATAACAGAAAAATACCAATACAAGGACGGAAACTATGCCCTAGAAAAAGCAAGAAAGTAATCCTTCAACAAACCTAAAAGAAGACAGCCACAAGAACAGAATCCCAACTCTAAAAACAAAAATGACAGGAAGCAACAATTACTGTTCCTTAATATCTCTTAATAGCAATGGACTCAATTCCTCGATAAAAAGACATAGACTATTAGACTGGCTGCACAAACAGGACCCAACGTTTTGCTGCTTACAAGAAACATACCTCAGGAAAAAAGACAGACACTACCTCAGAGTGAAAGGTTGGAAAACAATTTTCCAAGCAAACGGTCCGGAGAAAAAAAGCTGGGGTAGCCATTCTAATATCGAATAAAACAGACTTTCAACCCAAAATTATCAAAAAAGACAAAGAGGGGCATTTCATACTCATCAAAGGCAAAATCTTCCAAGAGGAACTCTCAATCCAGAATATCTATGCTCCAAATGCAAGGGCAGCCGCTTTCATTAAAGAAACTTTAGTAAAGCTCAAAACACACATTGCATCTCACACAATGATAGTGGGAGACTTCAACACCCCACTCTCATCAATGGAGAAATCCTGGAAACAGAAACTAAACAGAGACTCAGTCAAACTAACAGAGGATATGAAACAAATGGACTTAACAGATATCTACAGAATATTTCATCCTAAAACAAAAGGATATACCTTTTTTTAGCATCTCATGGCACCTTCTCCAAAATTTACCACATAATTGGCCACAAAACAGATCTCAACAGATTCAAAAATATTGAAATTGTCCCATGCACCCTATCAGATCACATTGGACTAAGGCTGTTCTTCAATAACAACATAAGAAGCAGAACAGCATCATTCACTTGGAAACTGAACAACATTCTACTCAATGATACCTTGGTCAAGGAAGAAATAAAGAAAGAAATTAAAGACTTTCTAGAGTTTAATGAAAATGAAGCCACAACATACCCAAACTTATGTGACACAATGAAAGCATTCCTGAGAGGTAAACTCATAGCTCTGAGTTCCTACAAAAAAAAAAAAAAATTGGAGAGAGCATACACTAGTAGCTTGGCAGCACATCTGCAAGCTCTAGAACAAATGGAAGCAAATTCACCTAAGAGAAGTAGACAGCAGGAAATAATCAAACTCATGGGTGAAATCAACCATGTGGAAACAAAAAGAACTATCCAAATAATCAATCAAACCAGGAGCTGGTTCTTTGAAAAAGTCAACAAGATAGAAAGACCCTTGGCCAGACTCACTAGAGGGCACAGGGATAGCATCCGAATTAACAAAATCAGAAATGAAAAGGGAGACATAACAACAGATCCTGAGGAAATTCAAAACACTATCAGATCCTTCTACAAAAGGTTATATTCAAAAAAATTGGAAAATCTAGAGGAAATAGATAACTTTCTAGACAGTTACCAAGTTCCAAAGTTAAACCAGGATCAGATTAATGACCTAAACAGCCCTATATCTCCTAAAGAAATAGAAGCAGTCATTAATAGTCTCCCAACAAAAAAAAAGCCCAGGACCAGATGGGCTTAGTGCAGAGTTCTATCAGACCTTCAAAGAAGACCTAGTTCCAGTTCTTCTCAAACTATTCAACAAAATAGAATCTGAAGGTACATTACCCAATTCATTCTATGAAGCCATGATTACTCTGATACCTAAACCCCATAAAGACACAACAAAGATAGAGAACTTCAGACCAATTTCCCTCATGACTATCAATGCAAAAATACTCAACAAAATTCTCGCCAACCGAATTCAAGAACACATCAAAACGATCATCCATCATGAACAAGTAAGCTTCATCCCAGGAATGCAGGGATGGTTTAATATATGGAAATCCATCAACGTAATACACTATATAAACAAACTAAAAAAAAAAAAAAAAACCCACATGATCATCTCCTTAGATGCTAAGAAAGCATTTGACAAAATCCAACACCCATTCATGATAAAGGTCTTAGAAAGATTGGGAATTCAAGGCCCTTACCTAAGCATGATAAAAGCAATCTACAGCAAACCAGTGGCCAACATCAAACTAAATGGAGAGAAACTGGAAACAATCCCACTAAATTCAGGGACCAGACAAGGCTGCCCACTGTCTCCCTACCTATTCAATATAGTACTTGAAGTCCTAGCCAGAGCGATTCGACAACAAAAGGAGGTCAAGGGGATACAAATTGGAAAGGAAGAACTCAAATTATCCCTATTTGCAGATGATATGATAGTATATATAAGTGACCCCAAAAACTCCACCAGAGAACTCCTAAACCTGATAAACAGCTTCAGTGCAGTAGCTGGATATAGAATTAATTCAAACAAATCGATGGCCTTTCTCTATACAATGATAAATGGGCTGAGAAAGAGATCAGGGAAACATCACCCTTCACAATAGTCACTAACAATATAAAATATCTTGGTGTGACTCTTATGAAGGAAGTGAAAGATTTGTATGACAAGAACTTCAAATCTCTGAAGAAAGAAATTGAGGAAGATCTCAGAAGATGGAAAGATCTCCCATGCTCATGGATTGGTAGAACCAATATAATAAAAATGGCTATCCTGCCTAAAGCTACCTACAGATTCAATGCAATCCCCATCAAAATTCCAACTCAATTCTTCAAGGATCTAGAAAAGACAATTAGCAAGTTCATCTGGAATAACAAAAAACCTAGACTAGCAAAGACTCTTCTCAACAATAAAAGAACCTCTGGTGGAATCACCATGTCTGACCTCAAGCTGTACTACAGAGCAATCGTTATAAAAACTGCATGGTACTGGTACAGCAACAGACAGGTAGATCAATGGAATAGGATCGAAGATCCAGAAATGAATCTACACACCTATGGTCACCTGATCTTTGACAAGGGAGCTAAAACTATCCAGTGGAAAAAAGACAGCATTTTCAACAAATGGTGCTTGCACAACTGGCGGTTATCATGTAGAAGACTGGGAATTAATCAATTCTTATCTCCTTGTAGTAAGGTCAAGTCTACGTGGTTGAAGGATCTCCACATAAAACCAGAGACACTGAAACTTATAAAGGAGCAAGTGGGGAAAAGCCTCGAAGATATGGGCACTGGGGAAAAATTCCTGAATAGGACAGCAAAGCTTGTGCTGTAAGATCAAGAATTGACAAATGGGACCTCATAAAGATGCAAAGCTTCTGTAAGGTAAAAGATACTGTCAACAAGACAAAAGGGCCACCAACAGATTGGGAAAGGATCTTTACCAATCCTAAATCTGACAGGGGACTGATATCCAATATATATAAAGAACTCAAGAAGGTGGACACCAGAAAATCAAATATCCCCATTAAAAAGTGGGGCACAGAGTTAAACAAAGAATTCTCAACTGAGGAATACCGAATGGCTGAGAAGCACCTGAAAAAATGTTCAATATCCTTAATCATCAGGGAAATGCAAATCAAAACAACCCTGAGATTCCACCTCACACCAGTAAGAATGGCTAAGATCAAAAAATCAGGTGACAGCAGATGCTGGCATGGATGTGGAGAAAGGGGAACACTCCTCCACTGTTGGTGGGACTGCAAGCTTGTTCAACCACTCTGGATATCAGTCTGGCGGTTCCTCAGAAAATTGGACATAGTACTACCAGAAGATCCTGCAATACCTCTACTGGGCATATATCCAGAAGAGGTTCCATCTGGTAATAAGGACACATGTTCCACTATGTTCATAGCAGCCTTATTCATAATAGCCAGAAGCTGGAAAGAACCCAGATATCCCTCAACAGAGGAATGGATACAAAAAATTTGGTACATTTACACAATGGAGTACTACTCAGCTATTGGAAACAATGAATATATGAAATTCCTAGGCAAATGGATGGATCTGAGGGTGTCATCCTGAGTAAGGCAACCCAATCACAAAAGAACTCACATAACATGTACTCACTGATATGTGGATATTAGCCCAGAAGCCTAGACTACCCAAGATACAATTTACTAAACACATGAAATTCAAGAAGAATGAAGTTCAAAATGTAGTCTCTTCACCCCTTCCTAGAATTAAGAACAAAGCACACATTGAAGGAGTTACAGAGATCATGTGTGAAGCTGAATTAAAAGGATGGACCAACCAGTGACTGCGGCTGCCAGGGATCCTTCCCATAATCAGCCACCAAAAATAAACACTATTGCATATGCCAGCAAGATAATGCTGAAAGGGCCCTGATATAGCTGTCTCGTGGGAGGCTATACCAGTGCCTGGCAAACATGGAACTGGATGCTCACAGTCAGCTATTAGTTGGAACACAGGACTCCCAAGGAAGGAGCTAGAGAAAGTACCCAAGGAGCTGAAGGGGTCTTCAACCCTATAGGTAGAAGAATAACATGAACTAACTAGTTTCCCCTGTGCTCATGTCTCTAGCTGCATATATGGAAGAAGATGGCCTAGTTGGCCATCATTGGGAAGAGAGGCCCCTTGGTCATGCAGACTTTATATGCCCCAGTACAGGGGAACGCCAGGGCCATTATGTGGGAGGGAGTGGGTAGGGGAGCAGGGCGGGGATGGGAGAGGGTATGGGGAACTTTATGGATAACACTTGAAATGTAAATGAAAAAAATATCTAATAAAGAAAAAAAAAAGAAATTTCGGAGATGTATATTCTTTGGCCTTCGAAATTCTGGAGCAAAAACATTTACAAGCATTTTGAAATATTCTGTACCTTCAGCAGAGTTTCGTGTATGATCACTGAGGACTGAGTCCAAATGCCTACAAAATATAAAAAATAAAACATTCTTTGGGTTTGTTTTAAAGGTATGGCTGTTTTAAAAATCCATGTCTCTCATTAGGTTATGTAATGCCACTCCAAATCAGGAAACAGCATAAAATTTCCTGAACTTTAGAATGAGCAGAAAGTAGTCAGTATTATTTAATGAACTTAGTCCCTAAAATAGAACAGAGCATCCTAGGGCTTATAGAGTAGTCTCTATTACTTTTTTGCATGTATTGTTTTCATGCACATCCATGTGTATGACTGTGTGTGTACACCACACACATGTGCACACTTGCATGTGTATGACTGTGCATGTGCCACACACATGAGCACACATGCATGTGCAAGTCAGAAGACAAGGTTCTGAGGGTGAAGCTCAGGTTACTTGCTGAGCCATGGCATCAGACATTTTATTAGAACACTAGTGTGAGAGCATGTGTGGGGGTGGGGGTGCATCCACGTGCTTGTGTACGAAAATGCTGAGATCAGAGAACAACTTGCAGGACTTTCCTCCCTTCAGCATGTGGACTCTGGGGCTTGAATTTAGATCATCAAGTTTGGCAGTAAGCATCTAGTTCATAAAAGTTGTTAGCTGAGTTTCTATTTCTTGAGAACTCATGCTCTCTGTAATAATATTCTGCTGACTTAAACCTCCTCAATAATGCTTCTCAGCACCTGCTTACCCTTGATCTGGTCCTCTTTTAGGAGCTGAACTCTTACAATCTTCAGAACAGCAGCTGCACTGTCTGGGGAATTAAGTACAACCACTACTATTCTCAACCTCCACCAGAGAAGGTTCTTTGAGATTCACTTGATGTAACTACAGGTGCTCTTCATCCTGGGACATGGTAACATCCCAGTAAGCTGGCAACGTGAAAAGCTTAGCCACAGAGCAGAAACCTCCCAGCTGGCTGGGAACTGCTCCCTGTTACACCTGCCCAGCATCACTATAATCAGAGTGCATATTGCTTGCTTGGAAAAAGAACCAAGTTAAAAAAAAAAATCAAGAAATATGGCTTCAATCATATGCTTATCATTTTTATAATATCATTATTAAAATCATTTAACTTAGATCAGGGACCATCAGTATACTCAACTCTTTCGTAAAAGTAACATTTTAGCCACCACCATGGCTGCTGGGAACTGAAGTCCTCTACAATAGCAACAAGTGCTCTTAACCACAGAGCCATGTCTTCAGCACTGCCTGACTTATTTTACAAATACAGTTTTAAGTATCACCAAGATCAGTCACCTCAGACAGAATATGCTGCACGTGGAGAGCAGGTTTCAGAAGATCACTTTCTGGTTAAGTTGGAAAGATCTTAGAAATACTGTAGTCTTTTTAAAAACCAATGCATTTGCTAAGTAGAGACTACAGAATACTGCCATATATACTTTCAGTGCCTTCTGGTCTTTAAATAAGCTTTAACTTCCCACTCACTCATCAGGTTACCTGGCTGCTCTAAGTGTTTCTTCTGCAAGCCCTTCTTCTTTCACGAGCTCTTCAAAACTCACAATGTCTTCAAGATCTGGCAACGAATCTATGTGAGAGAAGAAGGAATTCATCAGGGCAAGTAAAATGTACGTAACCAAAACGTATCAAAGTATTACAGAACACCAAGAGTTGAGTATGAATTCAGGAATATCTTAGGATGTAATGTTGTTAATATCACTTTAGTTCCAAATAAAATTTTATATGTGATCACATCCCGATATTCAAAACGCAATCTTTATATTCATCAGCTATTCTGATAAAAATCAATCTACTGTAACCTTAAGAGAAATGGTTTCAAAAAGTCTTATACACACACACACACACACACACACACACACACACACATATACATACACATGTATGTATATATATACACATACACCCTTCTTTTCTTAAAAAAAAAAATTTTTTTTTACAGACTTATTTATTTCTATTTTATCGGTGTTTGCCTGCCTGTGTGCCTTTGCCTGTGGAGGCTAAAAGAAGGTGCTGGATCCCCTGTAACTGGAGTGACAGCCAGTTGTTCACAGTCATACTGGTGCTGGGAATGGACCCAAGTACTTCTGAAGGAATAACTGCTGAACCATTTCTCTAGCCCCATAATAAAATGTTAATATAAGAGAAAAAAGTTCCTCAGATGTTGGGATTAACATGTTCTTCATTAGGAAGAAAAGAGGTTAACTGAGTACACATAAGGGGCAGTAACAAGAGATCCACAGCCTCAAATTGTATTGAACAAGGACAAATACGTTCTCTATAGTATCATGAAAGATTAAATTACACAAAAAAGGTAGAAATCATGTTTGAATCCATACCTAATGGCATTGCTGCTACAATGAAGACCACCAGATGCGTATATAGCCCATAGCATTAACTTCAAAAATCACACACAAAAAAGCACATCTTTATATGAGCAATTCTGACATCAAAACAAGTTATATCATGTAGTCAACTGAGAAGTCTCCAATCCTAAATACCAAAATATTCTACTATATTTTTAGTTTCTATTTCAAAAAAGTTACAGATTTATGCATTTAAAAGTTAGACTTAGCCGGGCATGGTGGTGCATGCCTTTAATCCCAGCACTCGGGAGGCAGAGGCAGGCGGATTTCTGAGTTCGAGGCCAGCCTGGTCTACAAAGTGAGTTCCAGGACAGCCAGGGCTACACAGAGAAACCCTGTCTCGAAAAACCAAAAAAAAAAAAAAAAAAGTTAGACTTAGATATAAACATTTTAAGATAAATGTAATTTAACTGATAAATTAAAATTGCTAGCTTCATTAAAATGGTCAAACATTTTAAAGTTATAGTAAAATTTCACACACACAATCACACACTCACTCTAAAGTAGTATCAGGGAATCTTTACTTGGTACATCCCAAATTTATCTCTCTAGCCTGGACTCCTCTGAGCGTTAGACTTGTATCCAGTACTCATACCTATATGTCAAAGACAAATTTAAAGTATTAACCACACCCAAGTCAAAGGATCTTTTTTATGCCCTACTGCATTCCCTCCTTCAGAACTAACAGTTGTGTCTCTTCATTTGCTTGGGTCCGATGCCCTGACCTCACCCCGACCTCACTACCCCTCACTTCACCCTGGCTCCTTCCTCTCTTTCACATCTCATACAGAATCAGTGGACAATTATATCAGCTCTTCCTTGAAAACAGCCAGAATCTGGCTGAAGATCTGATGGCATGCCATCTAGTGTGAGGACCTGGGTTCAATGCTCTGGTTAGTGGGCATAAGAAGAAGATCAAAACCAGCCTCACCGAATTCCACATTCAAAGTTTCCTGCCTAGACCACTGTGATATGCCATGGCTGACTTGACTTCCCATTACCAACTTGAGAACCCACAGTATCCCTCTACCTCATCAAATCCTGGATCTCATAAATTCAGATGGGCTATCATGTCCTTCTTGAAAACTACAATAGTTCCCTCTCAGGATGGCATCTGTTATCCATCTGTCACCACAGCCCTGCATGACCCTGCCCAGGGCTGCTGTTCCATTGTGTCCTGCTAGTCAGGTATTCATTAGCTTCATTCTAGGCCTATTCTAGACTATTCCTCAAAAAGGCCAAGGAAACTCAGGGTTTTTACACTTAATCCGGCTGCCTGCTGTCTAGGATTTTCTTTCCCCAGTTGCATACAAGGTTTATTCTGTCCCATTATTCTAAGTCCCTGCTCAACATCACCTCCCTGGAAGGCTTCCTGAATATCATCACACAGGACTGCTCAGCCTCATTACATTTTATCCAGAACTTATTAATGGGCATTTGTCTCCCCAGCTAAAATAAGGATCCACTGCATATGACCTCTGACTTCTTCACTATCCCATCCCTAGAACAAACATGTCTTGGATCACAATAGGAATTTGATATATAATGGAACTAAAATTATTTGGAAGAAAACAATAGGCCAAATAAAAAGGTTACAGTAATTTTTTACAAGCATTACAGCTCTGATATTAGTGCTACACAACAAAAATTATTCATGATCTACTTTAAAGACTATTCCAATTGTTCAGGCTTTTAAAAAAATATGTAACATGCACCTTTTAAAAATGAAATACCTAGTTTGACTGTTTCAATTAATGTTGACTGATTAAGAAGTAAGATGCTAGCTGAGAATAACAGTTAAGAGCAAAAACTCTAGTCAGGCTACTGAAGTTCAACTCCAGTCATTTGTTAGCTTTGGCCTAGATCAAATTAGATACATTACTTGTATGTCAATCTCCTCATCATTAAATTAAACTCTAAAAGACAGACTCCATTTATTGTCATATCATCAGCATCTAACACTTTTATTTGTTATAATTAAATCCTTCAGGATAGGTGAATGGAAATAGTACTTTATATACTGTGTATGTACATGTGTGTGTGTGTGTGTGTGTGTGTGTGTGTGTGTGTGTGTGTGTGTATATTTATATACTGTGTATGTACATATGTGTGTGTGTGTGTAAGATTTTATATATATATATATATTATATATATTTTCGTGCTCAGTAAACGTCAGTAGTTTCTACTTCAGCAGACAAGTATGAATCAAAAAGACTTGTCATATGCTGGTCTGGTGGCTGGAGTGTCACAGCAGCATTTATTTCCAAGATTCTATTTGGATCCTTTAAAAGTGGTTACATGCCTATTTCATGGCAATGCTTGCTGTGACAGCAGGCATTCTCTGGGATTACACATGTGAACAGCTTGGAGAACACTGAGCTTTGGAGTAATTCTTCTTTGTAAAAATTATGTACTGGGTTTCAGAAGTCAAGTCTGCTTCTAAAACACAAATCCTATACATGTACAAAATGACATCATTCAGTATCTAAACTGTAATAAAATTTACATGAAACCTACTAATCTACTTATTTTTACTTACCAGTTGTTAACTCTTAACTATGAATGTTCATTCTGAGGGGTAGATATTAAGTGAATGTCTAATTTGTTTTAACCAATTTTACTTAAGCACTTATCTAGTTTCTACACAACAGCTCAGTAAGTGGGCTGAAGTCAAGTAGAAGTATTCACTCACTCCATGAGCTGTCTCATATACATGGTGCACGAGATTCTAGCACTTGTATACAGGAGAGAGACCCTGTCTCAAACACACAAAACAGAGCTTTTAAGTGACTTAGCAATCCAGTGACTTACCAATCTGGCTGATGAGCTGTCTGAACTGGTCAAGGTAGCTCTGTCCTTCTGGTGTAATTCCAAGTTTTCTTATGCCACGATTGAATTTTTCTGCTCTATCAAAAGGATACTAAAGAGATAAATTCAAGAGTATTTTTAGGCCCTTAAAATATAAAATTATTACTAAATTAATGCCAGTATCACTGTCCTTTCTAATTATGTATCTCATTATTATTTAAAATTCAAGTCTAATGACAAATCTATATATATATTTTTTTAAGATTTATTTTATTTATTATATGTAAGTACACTGTAGCTGTCTTCAGACAATCCAGAAGAGGGCGCCAGATCTCGTTACAGATGGCTGCGAGCCACCATGTGGATGCTGGGATTTGAACTTATCACCTTTGGAAGAGCAGTCAGGTGCTCTTACCCGCTGAGCCATCTCACCAGCCCCGACAAATCTATATATTAAAACCTTCTTTGGTATCCAAGGTCAATTAATGCCCAATCTGTTTACCAGGAGCAGCAATCCCACTGGTGTTCCAGGCCAATGCTTTTGTGGCTGCTGTTTTGGTACTAGCTAGAGGATAAATGCCAGTTCATTCCCACCACCATTCTGATCACCTAACCACTCTATCAGACTGAAAAAAAACTAAGGCCCCTAGACATACTTGTTCCTGATATGTAACCAAGTTTCTATAGGCTTGTTGACAAAGAATATATAAACACATTCCTTCCATACAAATATATAAGCTGCTTAAAATGTTCAGTTTATTGGCACAAACTTATCCCAGCATTTGAGAGGTGAAATCAGGAAGAACAAAAATTCAAGACCCCCTTTGAGGCTAGCCTCACAGGAGACCCTGTCTCAAAATGACAAAACACAACAAAAATTTCTAGTTGACATTATCAATTTAGAGACAAGAAAAAGCTTTGACACATTCTGGCTAATGGAATTAGGGAACTGTTCATCTGTATGGAGGACAGCAATTCTCTATAGCAGCATGCTTACTCATAATTTCCACCCCAGTAAAACGACATTGAATACACCTCTCTACTGATGACTGGACTCTGTCGCATTAGTTATTTATCTACAATGTAATACACTGAGGTCTATTATACACTAAGGCTATGGCCAGATGAGTCTGAAGTGCGATCCAAGCAGTTCTATAACCAGCAAACAGGTCCAGAACTATGTGAGTGTGTGTGCTCTTCATCTTCACAGTCACTGCCCCTGCACTAGTTACTTCCTACAGCTCCACAGCTCTCTACTTCACTATGGGAAACTCTGCACAGGGAGGGCAAAGAGAAATGGAATTCTCTTTATGAAGGTAGCATCCATTGCTTTTGTTTATTTCAGGGTTACTGTTGTTTTCCTTATGGTACTGGGGATTGAACCCGGGGCCTTTGGCACACCAGACAAGCCCATTTCCAAGAAGCTAAATCTCCAGCCCAATAAAACAACATTCCTAAAAACTACTGGTAGGAAACAATTGTGTAGTATTTCCAGAGTGTTAGACAGCATGTGCCAGAAATCTTAAGTACTCATTCTCACCCATTATTCTAGAAACTTCTTTTCAGGGATATTTTCTTTCAGAAATGGTCTCCAATTAGATATGTTATCTGTAGCTCTGTTCATAAGAACAGAAGATGAGAAAACTAAAATACCCATGAGTTAGTTGGGGATTAAACAAGTCCCCTTTATGATTAACTCTAAAAAAAATGGCTAGGCAGAGATATGTACAGACATCAAGCGCACAATGTAAACCAACACTGCTCTATTTGGCAATAAAAAGCAGCACTGTGTAAATGTGTGAAGACACACATGTTTACTGTGAAGGGTTAGGAAGGGCCCTACACTACACTGCTCACTAAAGCTCCTGCCTCCAGGCAAGGATCTGGGAAAAGACATGATGGGACGGCAGATGCACCTGACACTGTGTAAGTGCTTTAACACCAGCATGTTTTGGTGTGTATGTTATTGTAAAATAAAATAATCTAAGCTATAATGATCATTTCATAATCCAGTATGCTTAAGCCTACAGAGACGGTAAGAAATATACAGGAGAAGGTGGCCAGACACAGGAGACACATGCAAACACTATGACCGCAGAGACGTTAAGTACCAAAGTCCAGCATAAATATCTGTCATTACAAGGCCGTAGTCAGAATTCAGGCTCCTAAGAATACATAGCATACCTTGTGATCATTTTGGTCCTTGATCTCCCTGAAAAACCGAATATCTTTAATCAATCTGGATTTGATATGTTCATCATACATAAACTGACTAAATATATAGAATTTCTTTTTCAAAAACTGGTAGGTGAAATTAACCTATAAAATTAAAAAATAAAAAGTTAATATGAAATTTCAAATAAATGTTACAGAGTAAGTAATCTAAAAGTACTATTTATAAAGTTCAATTACTATTGGAGCTGAAATGTTTAAATAGTTTCTTTGATGCCCCAAGTCATAGAAATTTCTAGAATTCTCTTATATACTTTTTAAATGGCTTAAATACTCGTCTTCCCTGCACCTCCATCAGTAAGATGCCTTATTACTATCTGCAAGGCTAGAAGGACATTATGTAAGGAACAGGATGCTGGAGGAAGGTATAAACAATTACTCATCTATCTATCTGGCTCTGAAGCCTTTTGCACACAAGGCAATATGCCTGTTCCAGTGCTAGAGGTCTTTGTCTTCCTCTTCCAGCAGAGTGGCAGACAACTTAAACAGAATAGTATTATCACATCATTACATTTCAGCTGCCATAACTTCTAAAGGTGAAATGCAGGTACTTTGAGAAGGGCCAACCCAGATTCACAAATCTTCAAAAGAATGAGATTTGAGCTGAGATTCAAGTATTAGTTTATAAGTTTATAGTTTATACAGTTTATAAGCCAATCCAATGACTCGTTTCCAAAGTCATTTTCAGAGAGCATAAGAGACGAATAGGCACATACAATGTACTGAGTTCCACTGCTAACAACAACGGTGCAGACGGCTAAGAGGTCATACACTGCTTTTTCCACTATAGTGCCCCCTCATCCAACACAATGGTAACAAGAGATATTTTTATTTATGCCATCAGGAAAAATGGAAATTCAGGCATGATATAAACAGGAAGCAATGTGTGCTTACCAAAATAGTCTGTAAAACTCATCTTCTAATGACTAAATTTGACAAGAGTTTATTACCCACCAAACCTACAAAAGATGCTTACTGTTGTATTCATGATCCCTGTCCCATGGGTTCGAATCGAATTAGCAATATGTCAAATATTAATAGTATTCAAATGTTTATTATTGCTTGTCTGTTCAATAAAAATCTGCAATGCAAACACATTTATGAACAATTAGAGCCAATTCCAAACACTGTTGAATAACCCAGACAGTTTAGAAATCTGTTTCATTAAGAATAACCTATTGAAAAGCTATTTAAGAAGACGATTCCACCACACTGCAGCAAACAATAGCCAGGTGTCTAAACAACTGCAGTTGTGGTGGTGCACTCCTTTAGTCCCAGGACCTGGCAAGCAAGTCTCTGTGAGTTCAAGGCCAGCCTGGTCTATGCAATGAGTTCCAAGCTAGCCAAAGCTACACTGCAAATCTCTAAGCAATTATTCTGTTTTATACATTTTATTAATTTTCACCTTTGAAAATAAATTCCTAGTCTTTTGGCTGTCCTATTAATAAAGCCATTCCCATTTACAGCTTTACAAGTTGGGCATGGTAGTATACCACTATAATCCTAACACTCTGGAGGCCCAAAGCCAGCCTAGACTACATGTAAATTCTAGGGCAGTGGGAACTACAGAGTGAAATCCTTCCTTAAAAACACAAAACAATAAATAAAATCTCCTCCTAAACCCACTCACCTGATTATTGAGATTATAGAGGTATCTTGAGACAAATATGTGAATGTTTCTCATAATTTCCAGGACGTCGACTCCCTACAACACAGTCCACACAGAAACCCCATGACCATTAGTTAAGCATCATCAGCCACACGTGGACCAACACAACGCACCTTACTGATACACTGCTGACCAACAATTTACATTCTTTTTACAACTACATAAAAAGCACCACTAAAAGTCCAAGATCCTCCCCACTTAGACAGTCAGAATCACCTCCTTGAGAATTCCTGGCTGCTTTGTATTTTATCCCTCCTACCTGTACAGACACAAATTAAATCACAAGACCGAGTGTCACAACTGTTTCCTGACCATCTTTCAATGTCTCTTCATTTTTTTTACAAAGTAAACTAATGACTATACTCCAGAAAGTACTTAAAAGACATAAGAACATCTATAACAATGCATACTACTTTTACAAAATTAAACAAGAACTATTCTTCACATGTAATTCTCAGAAACATTAGGCATTATTCTTGTAAACACCGGAAATGAAGAAAATGAAGCTAATGAAGTTTTCTAAGGTCAAACATCTAGGCACAGAGAGAACACTGGAATTTTAGAAACTCTAATTTCAAAGATTTATGCTTTTTTTGACTATACCAAATCCCTTTTAGATTTGGTTTTATTTTTTTAATTATATGAAAATGTGGGTGTGTGCAAACAAAGGTATCAGATCACCTGCGGGAGACTTACAGGCAGTTGTGAGCCTTCTGATGTAGGTGCTGGAGACTAAACTCAGGTCCTCCACAAGAGCACTACATGGCTCCTAACTGCTGAGCCACATCTTCAGCCCCGAGTCCAGTTTTTTATATATATATGTGTGTGTGTGTGTGTGTGTATACACACACACACACACACACACACACACAAATACATATGAATAATATAAACATATATATTTTGGGTTTTTAAGATGGGGTTTCACTGTGTAGCCCTGGCTATCCTAGAACTTGCTCTGTAGACCAGGCTGGTCTTGAACTCAGAATCTGCCTGCCTCTGCCTTTCACTCTGTGTGTGTGTGTGTGTGTGTGTGTGTGTGTGTGTGTGTGTGTATTTTAACGTGTATGGGTATTTTGCCTACATATACGTCTGTGCACCACTTGTGTGCCTGATGCCTGCGAAGATCAGAAGAGGCTGCTGGATCCCATGGAACATGTGGGTGCTGCGTACCCAGGTCCTCTGCAAGAAAAGCAAGCCTACCTCTATTAAGATCCTTCATTCTCCACATGCTTTCCTAATTCTCAGTAGTAAACCACAGATTATTCTATAGCGTTTCTAACTAGTACTCAAAGTATCATCACAATACATATAAGTATTGTACCTAAAGTTTCTTCACACAGTTTTATCTCCCCTGAGGCTATAAGCATATGAAGTGAATCCTAAAACACAGTTGATTATCCAGTGCTCTCTAAACATATACTAGATATTTAAATAAATGAATAAAAGGTCACACAAAATGACCCTGGAAACAGTCCATAAATTTAACAGGTATTATTGTTCCTCAGGTACTATGATCAACAGGTATGTACAATAGGTATTATGGTCCTCAAATTTTTGGACAGAATAAATGGTTTTTAAGTATTAACTACATTATTTTTAAAAGAAATACTTAGAAAATAGTTGAGCACCTAAATTGCCACATTCATAAAATACTCACATATTACAAATCAGCTAATTAGCAAAACCAAATGCTTCTTTGCAATTTGCAGAGAAGACAGATAGCTGTCTTCCTAATGTATTAAAGTTCATATACTATACCCATTTAAAATCCAGCTTTGTATATATCTTTTAGAATTCTGTAAAGTCATCTCACTATCTTAGCACATTCCTGAAGAGTGTGTGTATACACATGTATGTATTTCACATTCTCAGCAGAACTCTAGTTATACGCAGGAAAACAATGACACATTCTATTGTAAAGCCCATTAGTACCATCTAATATTTTACTCTCGACAAATATGAGGTTTATATAACAAAACATTTCTTTAAAAAATACATTAGGGAATGTAGATACATCTCAGCAGTTAAGAGTACTTTTTCTTACAGAGAACCTGGTGTTGGATCCAGAACCCACACAGTTCATCCTGTCACTCTAGTTCTAGGACACCTGACACTCTTCTGACCTCTGCATGCACCAGGCACAAACATGATGCAGATACACACATAAAATACATGCCTAATAGACAGGTAGACAGATAGACAGACAGACTGACTAACTGACTGACTAGGGTTAAAGAAAACATTTCTTAAATGAATACTGCCGCACTATCAGACCACACCAGAAGCACTGTGCTCATACCTGCTCCAAAGTCTGGCTAGGAAGATGTGCCTCTATCATAGCCAAGCCATAGCGCTGTGTAGCCAGATTTCTCATTTCACTGTAAGTGGCCCAATCATGAAGAGCTACTGTTGTGAGATTGTAGAAAGTCTTATCCAGATAGTGAGTTACATAAGCTACAAAAGCAAAAGAAAACAAACCCCACAAATTGCTGTTTGATTCATGAATGGTAAAAGAGAAATGAAGTTAAAAGAAAAAAAAAACACTGTATGATTTTAAAATTAAAGTTTTCCTTTAAAATAAGGTGGTTGTATCAACACTCAGTGGGCTGAGGCAGGAAGAGCACAAGTTCAAAACCAACCTCAGCTAGAGAGCAAAACTTTCAAAGTATTTCAAAACAAAAAACTGAAACAAAACAGTAACAGCAAAATCAAGCTTTACGTGTGGTGGAATGCCCCTGTCACCCCAGTACTCAGAAGCCGTAGCAGAACCTTGAGTCTAAGGTCTACCTGGGCTACAGATGGGGCCCTTGGCCAACCTGGGCTATACAGCAATTTGCTAAGAAATAAAGAAGCGCAAACACTCACCTCGAATATCAATGAATCGATTGAAAAACCGAATAGGGTTCAGAGAGAAAAAGAGAGCCAAGTCTTTCTGCCAACTTTGAAGGGGTTCTGGTCATCTAGCTTTAAGTGAGTATGCACAGAAAGCCGCAAGTCCTTCTCAATCTCCTTACACAGCTTATCCAGCAAATGCTGTTCAGAGGGAATCCAGAGCTGTTCAAGATGGCTCCCACTGCAGATCCCTCCTACATGCACATGCCTTCACCCTCACTGTGCATCGAGAACTAACTGAGCAACAAGTTTTTTGACTTAAGATGCCAACCCCTCAATGGTAAAATTTTATTTTTGTTTGAAAAGTATAATATATTTTTTAAAGCCAAGAGACATAAATACTGAGACTTTATTTTCACAAATATTTTAAATTTAATTTTCATGAATAACAGCCAATCTCACTATGTGGAACATGAATATGTAATACAAAGCATAAAATTTATGAAGAGTAGCAGCAAAAAAAAATGACCTTGCAATGTACAGTAAAGAAAAATAGATTTCCTTATGATTATCATTAAAAATCACAGGGGCTACATGTATGTGGTGCACAAACATATATGCAGGCAAGAAAAATACATATAAAATAAATCTTAAAAAAAATGTTAAATCATGAGGACTTCAGAAACGGCTCAGCAGATTAAAAGCACTTGTAGTCAAGTGTGAGACCCAAGTTCAAATCCTCAGAATCAGACCCCTAAAGCCAGGCATGGCAGTCCTAGACAGATCTGTAATCCTAGAGTGAAATGGGAGGTGAGAGAACTCCTCAGAACTCTAGGACTAGCTGGCCTGGTTTATACAGTGGTGAGCCACACAGAGATCCTGTCTCAAAACAAGGACAGACACTCAAGGTTGCTCTCTGAGCCCGACACTTGCACCATAGCACAGGTACACAGAGAGCCAACACATACACACAAAACTCACTGTGTTAACAGTAACATTTCAATGTTAACAGTCATCTTTGTTTATCTATCAGAGTACCAAACACTAGCTAGCCAGTTACACACACACACACACACACACACACACACACACACACACACACATATATATTTGGTTTTTCGAGACAGGGTTTTTCTGTATAGCCCTGGCTGTCCTGGAACTCACTTTGTAGACCAGGCTGGCCTCGAACTCAGAAATCCACCTGCCTCTGCCTCCCGAGTGCTGGGATTAAAGGCGTGCGCCACCACGCCCGGCTCTATATTTTATTTTTAAATAAAAATATTCATGATCATTTGCAAGGTTTGATAACCCAGAAGGGCTAGCAAAAAGGGAATATGATTATACAAAATTTTTTGTAATTTCTATCACACTGAAACAGGAAGATGTTAGGAGGTTTACTCATTTTTAGTCCTATCTTCCAAACAAAAGTCAGTTGGTTTACACAGTAATTTATAAATGACTGGTTTGAGTTTTCTTCAGAAAGGGTCAGGGACTGGAACTCACAATCCTCTTGCCTCAATCTCCTGAGTGCTGGAATTATAAGGACGCACCATTACACCTAGGTTTGTTTAAATAATTTCTGACTCAGTGAAGTCAGCTTCACTCTGAAACATCTTCCAAATTACTGCTTTTTTAAAGATTTATTTTATTTATTTTATTTATATGAGTACACCAGAAGAGGGCATCAGATTTCATTACAGATGGTTGTGAGCCATTATGTGGTTGCTGGGAATTGAACTCAGGATCTCTGGAAGAGCAGTCGGTGCTCTTAACCGCTGAGCCATCTCAGCCCCCCAAAGCACTGCTCTTAAACTTTCAATCTTAAATATAATCTTACCTCATTTAAAATGTCCATAATTTCCTTGTCATAACAATCCAAAAGCAGTTCATGGGACTCTAAATGCCTTGAATGCATCATGGCAGGTACACAGTCTCATAAAGCACTGAACATGTACTAATAAGAAAATTAAAATATACCTGAGTTTAGAAAAAGCAGAATTTTAAATAAAACTGCAAAGGATACTTACATACAAACACTCTGACCTAAAAGAAAAAAATACTTTTCTATGACTGCTTTATTTTCCTAAAAACCTGAAAGACGTGATATAGGCACACACATGAAAAAGAAGAAAAGCTAACCCTCACTAGTCTTTTAATCTACGTGCATCAAATACACGTACTTCCACAGAGAAACTGAGTCACATGTAGCCTGCCAACAAGTAATTATCAAAATCACTGAGCAAGATCAAATCAAGTGAGCTGCGAATGAAAAACTGCAAGTACAGAGGGTTAAGTGGTTAACTGCCTTGACAGGACTTAGCACAACAGGACTAATTTTACTCATAACAATTGATATACAATTTAACTACCAACTATATGAACTTTGATTAGCTATGAATAATAAAACTTTCAATATATCATTGCAGGTCCGTTTTAGGATGGTTTATTAAATCAAATGACCAATTTGAAACTTACAAAGTGGCTAGAAATGACACTTACTCTTAGATTACTCTGTACTTACATGTAATCTAGCTGCATCGACAGCATTCTCATATACATCATCTAAATAAATCGGGAAGACAGCGCGATGCCAGTATAAGAAACAACAGTCACACTGTGCTTGGACTCTACGATATAAGGCAGTAAGTAATTAGTGGTGACCTTCTGTACTGAAGGGAAGAGGTCTGTCTTCCTCACTTTACATTCTCTGAATCATTTCACCCAACATTATTAAACAAAGTCAGAAACTCTAATTTTTCAAATTGAGCAAAAGCAACAAAACACTTTAATACTCTGCATTATCAAAATTCTGCATATGCTTTAGATTTGAGACTGCTGAAAAACCCGAATACTAAATGGATGTTTAAAATGAACTTCTCCATATTCACTGAAATAATATTTGCATTATGTACATAATTTACAAGTCTCCATAGTGAAAATTAAGTTTTAAGAAGACCTTGGGATCCCCTCACTGTTTTGGTTTGCTGTTCCAGCCCTCCAAATCTTATGCACCCAACTATCTATATTAAATACCAGCATTCTGTGAGATGGAGGCTAACCTGGTCTACATAGCCAGTTCCAGGCTAGCCAGAACTATACAATGAGATCCTGTATTTTAAAAAAAAAAAGCCACTATTACCACAAAACCCTGTCACACATAGCCTAGCCATTGTCTTTGCTACCAAATTACTATGTAATGACTTGCAGAAGAGAATTACCCCAAGTGTCTTATAGTGATGTTCAACACTTCGAAATTTCAAGGACTGAAAATTAACATCACCAACTACAAAAATACCAGCTTCTCAGAGCAGCAAAGACAATCATGCAGACTAAATGAAAACTGGGCTGCAATGCAAGAGCTCAACTTTGTCAAAAGTTCAATGCTCAACGTCCCTCCAGGAAGCCTTCCCACGTTAGTTCAACCCAATGACCATCTTCTGAGACTGCAATTCAAATGTCACCTCCAAATACAACTACACAATATGGTGTGTCATGGGTCTTCAAGTGTCTCACAGAGAATAAAACTTTACTATAAAGCAGCAAGTTGGGAAGCCCAGTAGTGACACTGCTAAAATACTGACAATGGATACTGCCATCATCTGCCAGATACCCTGAAGGTCAACTGCTTTGTGTCATGTGAAGTCTTCCAGGGGATGATTTATGCTTTCTGTGAGAGCAAAGCTAAGGCAGGACAAGGTTGAAGTCAGTCTCCTGTTGGTCACATCACAAGAGTTACAGAGAGGAACTAACGTGCCCTGTGGATCTCTTCCTACTCTGGCTGTGCGAAAGAGAACCCAAGCTCAATGTGGTAACAGGCTTGTGATCTCAGTACTGCAGGACCAGCCAGGACCCCTCAGTAAATGGAGCTTGGGAGGGAGGGCACAGCTGTTCGTTCTACTGCCCAGGCCCTATCACACTATCACAGACCACCTCTACTCACCGCTCTCTAAGCTCGTTGATAAGAGCCAGCTTCTTCATGACAACTTGAAGGGGAAAGAGTTCTTCATCTTTAAATGTCTTCTATTAGCAGAAAAGGAAAACATGCAAGTGTAATCACCACAAGGCCAAGTTTCTGAAGCTCATAAATTAACTGTGAACCTCAGACTTCATGTTGATTCCTTTAATAAGAGCAATAAACTTACCATTTGCGTGCCAATGCTCAACGCCAAAGAAACAGTAAGTCGTCGTTGTTTTGTGCTTGGTCCATTTAAGGTGTTTTCAGCCAAAACAAGAGCAGATAGCACATCAAGACGCTGTTCACTATATTTTTTGTCTGAAATTACTCTTTTCTTAAAGATGAAACAGATAATTATTAGTTTTGATTCTAATATGGTTAAGTTTCCAAAGGAAAAAAAAGTGTCTATTCTGTTCTCTATGGCAGAGCTCCGGAGAGCACAGAAAACCACCTTCCCCACTGTTCTGAGCTTGGCCTCACTAACTGTCTGAGCACTACAGGAAGAGCAAACATAGTGGTTTCCTTTAAACACATTCACATCAACCTAACTAGAAAACCTTTCTAAAATTGAGGGGTCAAAACCTTTCCTTCCACTCTACTAAGATTAGCTGCTAATGGGGTTTTCAGGAGGTTACATGGGGCACCCAGGGATTTACTACAGGCTAGGCTCTGGGTTAGGTGGTTTTCTGGAATGTTGGCTAATGCACTGATTACATCAGAGAGTACCAATCTGAGCACATGTAAGATGAAGCAGGCTGAGTTCTGAGACTGTCAACACGCACTCTTGTATGAAGAAGCCCTGTATTAGTCAAGCATGATAGCTTTCAGAGACTACAATCCTGCTAACTGTCAACATTACAAAATGAAATGGATACAGCACTGTAGAAATAACACATCTGGCAGGAAATACAGATAAAACAGCAGAACACGATACCTTAATAATGCTGAGTGCATAATAATCTGCATACCTTGGCTACAGAAATAGAACTAAGAGGCTGATGTTGAAGGTGCTGTGTTATATGTGACACCGAATCTGCCACAACCATGCTTCTCCTGTAGAACATATGCTCTATTGCCTAAAAGAAATAAAAGTAACTTTGCAAAAGTTAACTTAAAACTTACATGCAAAATCATTAAAGAAAACCTTCATGACCCTAGGAAAGGAAGGAATTTGTAAATGACACTAAAGAAGGGTGAAGCTAAAATCAAAACACATGCACACATATAGAAAGACAGACACAGACAGACAGACAGACAGACAGACACACACACACACACACACACACACACACCAACCAACAAAAATCCAGCACTTGGGGCTGCAGAGAAGGTTCAGTCTTTAAGTGTCTGCTTGCTTCACAGGCATGAACCAAGTCTGATTTCCCACACCTACATAAAACACCAGGCAGGCCTGGCAGCACATGCTTATCACCCCAGCACCTAGCAGTCAGAAAGGATCCTGGCACAGATAGGAGCCTCACTTATCACCCCAGCACCTAGCAGTCAGAAAGGATCCTGGCACAGATAGGAGCCTCACTGGTAAGCCCCAGAAGCCTGTCTCAAACAACAAAGTACATAACTTCAAAGAATCAGTATCTAAAGTTGACCTCTGGCCTCCACACTCAGGTGCACATACCCCTATTCACAAAGACACACACACACACACACACACACACACACACACACACACACACAGACACAGACATTATGCTGGAAAACTCAACTGAAAAAAAATTAAGCACCTGTACTTGTCAAAAGTCATTTAAAAAGTAAAATAAAAAGATAAGGCATCTACTAAAAGATTATTTTGTACAAGCATTCCAAATTCCAAATATATCAAAGATTTTTT
>LR752218.1:27500-94821 GCA_902729485.2 Mus minutoides | reverse complement strand
GCGTGGATGTGGAGAAAGGGGAACACTCCTCCATTGTTGGTGGGAATGCAAGCTGGTTCAACCACTCTGGAAATCAGTCTGGCGGTTCCTCAGAAAATTGGACATAGTACTACCGGAAGATCCTGCAATACCTCTACTGGGCATATATCCAGAAGATATTCCATCTGGTAACAAGGACACATGTTCCACTATGTTCATAACAGCCTTATTCATAATAGCCAGAAACTGGAAAGAACCTAGATGTCCCTCAACAGAGGAATGGATACAAAAAATTTGGTATATTTACACAATGTAATACTACTCAGCTATTAAAAACAATAAATATATGAAATTCCTAGGCAAATGGATGGATCTGGAGGCCATCATCCTGAGTGAAGTAACCCATTCACAAAAGAACTCAGATAACATGTACTCACTGATATGTGGATATTAGCCCAGAAACCTAGACTACCCAAGATACAATTTACTAAACACATGATACTGAAGAAGAAGGAAGATCAAAATGTGGACACGTCACCCCTTCCTAGAATTAAGAACAAAGCACACATTGAAAGAGTTAAAGAGAGCATCTGTGAAGCTGAATCCAAAGGATGGACCCAATGACTGCGGCTGCCAGGGATCCATCCCACAATCAGTCACCAAACATAGACACTATAGCATATGCCAGCAAGATGGTGCTGAAAGGGCCCGGATATAGCTGTCTCCGGGGAAAATATACCAATGCCTGGCAAACATGGAGGTGGAAGCTCATGGTCAGCTATTAGATGGAACACAGGGTTCCCAAGGAGGAAGGAGCTAGAGAAAGTACCCAAGGAGCTGAAGGGGTCTTCAACCCTATAGGTGGAAGAATAACCATGAACTAACTAGTACCCCCTGGGCTCGTGTCTCTAGCTGCATATATAGAAGAGGATGGCCTAGTTGGCCATCAGTGGGAAGAGAGGCCCCTTGGTTATGCAGAATTTATATGCCCCAATACAGGGGAACGCAGGGGCCAAGGGGTGGGAGCGGATGGGTAGGGTAGCAGGGCTGGGAGGGGGGAGGGTATAGGGAACTTTCTGGATAACACTTGAAATGTAAATGAAGAAAATATCTAATAAAAGTTGAAAAATAAATAAATAAATTTGACTTAAACCCTCAATTTATAGTAAGATTGTCATGTTTTGCAGACCACAATATTTCTTGTTATTAATATCATTTTTCATTCCATTTAAACTAGATTCTTTTCTCACAGAATAAATAATCTAAACATTTCATAAAAATCCTAAAGTAGAAGCTGTAAACCATACAGAAATATGTGATGCAGATCCCTTCAAGTTCTAGAAATGCTGCTTTGCTCATTGTATGTTGATATAGGCTATAATCAGGTCACTAGTAAGATGTAGCAGTATAGATGGAGGGAAAAGACCTCGGTTTGAGAGCCTGGGGTCCCGGGTTCGACTCCCAGAATTGCTAGATCTTTTCTTTTCCTCTTTCTGGTCTCTTGTGTCCTAGTGTGTCATAGCCTAGAACCCATTTCCATGGACATCTCAATAGACACATTAGAACAATAGAGGACCTCACCTATGAGCATGAAACAAAATGAAACAAAAATCTTTCTCTTTAACCTTCACGAGATTTCCAGAAAGACCTCCATAGTCTAGCGAGTCCAGCCTGGTCATGTCTCTAGGAATGTTTTGTTTACAGCTTGAGTGAATCTCTGCTTTCTGGCTGGTGGCAGTTTCTCTTAAGGGCATGCTTTCTCAGGTGAATGGTAACAAGAGTGAGAGACTTCAGCTTAGATAGAAAGGAAGGGAGGGCTGGGCAGAGCATTCCTACTTCCTGAGAAGAGAGAGGGCAGGAGCATTGTGCTTGTCAGGGAAACCTGGGGTCTTTGTGGACACTCTTCAATGGCCAACTAAAGCATGCAGTGCAAGCTGCATTCTCTGTAGCCAAGCTTATGTTTTCTCAGAGGTGAGCAGTTGAATCTCCCTGAGTAGACAGATGCAGGGATCCCAGACCCAAGTAGGCTCACTGGCACTTCGGGATTTGTGGCCAGTGTGTTGCTAGCAGCAGGAAAGGGACTTGGGACCATTCTTCCTCCTCAGAGGGAACTGCTCTGTACTGGGGTGCACTGGAGCCATTGCAATGGTGGATGTGAGGTTGGAGAGATAGGACAAAATATAGTATGCACTCTCTGATCTCAGTGTACACTGTGTGAAACAGGTGTGAGCAGTGGGAATTAAGTGGAAAATTCTAAACATTAGTGTAGAATTGTCCTGAATAGATGGGTCTTATGACTGATGGTTTTCATATGCAGTGGGCTAGAGGACCGCTCTCTCTCTTTCTCTCTCTTGCTCTATCTCCCTCCCTCCCACTTTCTTTCTCCTTTCTCCTGTTCATCTTTGTCTTCCTCCTCCTCCTTATACATTTTAGCCTGGTTTTGTAGGTTGAGGTTTGGTTTTGTTTTGAGACAGTGTTTCTCTGTGTCCTAGTTGTTTTCAAACTAAAAGTTTTCTGTCCTGGAACTCACTTTGTCGACCAGGCTGGCCTCAAACTCAGAAATCTGCCTGCCTCTGCCTTCTGTGTGCTGGGATTAAAGGCGTGTGCCACTACTGCCCAGCCCGATTACAATTATTGTACATGGTGTACTTTGGAATAATGTGAAATTTGAAGTTGCCATTTTTTGTGGTACTCACTCTACCATGTGACCCTGTCTCTCCACAGACGCCCCCACCATGCTGCCCCTGCACACCTACTGTCTTAATGTTTCGAATAAATGTCTTATAATGTGAACAATCTTTCTAAATATCCCAGTGCACAATGGCACACCTGAAACCTTTCACATATTTCAATTTCTCTTTTCTGATTGACTTTTGGAAGCTTGTATGCAAGTTTCACAGAAATTCTCTATTTGTATATGAGCTTTTCAAACTTTTCTCCTAGTCATGGACTTACTCTTTTTTCCCACCATGCATTTAGAATAGTAAAGCTTTTCAGATTTTCAGGGTTTCACTTTCTCCTCTTCTCCCAATACGGTTTATATTTGGTGTGTCCTTGTGAAATCTTCCCCCTCCCCCTGGCCCCAAATTACGGAGATTTTGTTCTCTCTATTCTGTTAGACAGTGTATATGTCGTTTTTTATATCTTTGCATATGATACAAAATAGACCCTAATTTATATCTTTTTAAACATTTTTTTATTTATTTGATGTGTGAAGAAATTGCTTCAATAAATATACTGGCAAAGGAAGCACAACCAGGCAATAATAATAATAATAATAATAATAATAATAATGATGATAATCCTTTCCTTCTTGCAGTGTCCAGCTTTAGATTATGAATTGTTTGTTTTCATCATCTCTATAAAATTGCATCATTTTAATATTGAATTTTGTATTTTAAGAGCCTAGAATGGAGTTGGTGTGGGTGTATGTTCCAAATTCATTGCAAAGTATGTAGGTTGACTTGTATCAGTTTTCAGAATTCCATATAGCTGTGTGTAAGATCTACTCTAGAGGCTAAGTTTTGAAGATATTTTCTTATAATAGTGTAAAATCTGCCTGCCTCTTCCTCCAGTGTGCTGGGATTAAAGGCTTGTGCCACTACTGCCCAGCCCGAACTAAAAGTTTTATGATGATGAGATTACAATTATGGTACATGGTGTACTTTGGAATAATTTGAAATTTTAAAGTTGCCATCTTTTGTGGTACTCACTCTACCACATGACGCTGTCTCTCCACAGAAGCCCCCACCATCCAAAAGCAGTGTGTTATAATCCTATATTATTACTGATATTTTCCTTAACCTTTGTATCCGTTGGGTTTGCTCTGTGAGGTACATTTTTTTAAATTCACTTTTTAGCTGGGTGCCTGGTGCTAAGGAATGGCCTAAGCCTTCTGAAATGCCTGGCAAAGCAAGTGTTTTAGCACTGAGGTTCATCCTCAGGCAAGAACTTCTTATCCAAACTAATATCCTGAATATGGCGGTAGGTATTAGTCATGAAGTCCTCAAAATTGGGATGTCCTCAAGTAAATTGCGACATTCTGTAGACTATGTGACTTCTTCAAATAAATTGATTGCCCTCTGTGTTTGTGTGTGTGTGTGTGTGTGTGTGTGTGTGTGTGTGTGTTTCTTCTACAAAAATCAGAGGGCACCTTTTAAACTTGATTTGAATATGTTTTTCTTTGATTCCATTTTCTGGAGTTTGACTTGTCATCCATGCCTTTTCAAAGATTTCTTTGGTTTCATCCCGTATCTGATTTACTCAAAATTTATCTATTTCTTTCTGTTGTGTGTCCTTCCACAAGTAGATGCACAATCTTCTTTCATATCACAGTGCTGCTGTCTGCACACCTACTGTCTTAATGTTTCTAAGAAATGACTTATAAACTGAACAATCTTACTAAATATCCCAGTGCACAATGGCACACCTGAAACCTTTCACATTTTTCAATTTCTCTTTTCTGATTGACTTTTGGAAGCTTGTATGCAAGTTTCACAGAAATTCTCTATTGTATATGAGCTTTTCAAACTTTTCTCCTAGTCATGGACTTTTTCCCACCATGCATCTAGAATAGTAAACGTTTTCAGATTTTCAGGATTTCACTTTCTCCTGTTCTCCCATCATGGTTTTTATTTCCTGTGTCCTTTGTGAAATCTTCACCCCTCCCGCTTCCCCCAAGTGATAGAGATTTTTTTCTCTGTATACTGTATACCAGTGTATCTGTTTTTTTTTTTATATCTTTGCATATGATACAAAGTAGACCCTAATTTTTATCTTTTTTTAAAATTTGTTGATTTATTTCATGTGTGAGTGTTCTATCTGCATGTACACCACCATTTCACAAAGTGCACCAGATCTCCATATAGATGTTGTGAGCCACCATGTGGTTGCTGAGAATTGAACTCAGGACTCTGGGAGAGTAGTCAGTGCTCCCAAACATTGAACTTCCACTCTTGGGCTTTGGGAATTGAACTCATTCTTCAGGCCTGGTTACAAGTGTCTCTATGGACTGAGCCATCTTTCCAGTCCTGTTTTCTTGATGATACTAATGTAGCCATTTGTATTAGTCATGGTTCTCAAGAGTCACAGGAATAACCGAATGAATATGTGTGTGTATACATAATACATACATATGTACATACATGCATGCATACATACATACATTCATAAACTAATTTATTGGAATGACTTACAGGCTGCAGTACAACTAAACCTACAATGGCCAGCTATGAAGGGGAAGTCTAAGAATCTATTAGTTGCTAGTCACACAAGGCCGGGTGCTTCATCTGGTCTTTTGCATGAGGTGGAATCCTGAAGAAGTTGCTTCAATAAATATACTGGCAAAGGAAGCACAACCAGGCAATAATAATAATAATGATAATAATAAATAATAATCCTTTCCTTCTTCCACTGTCCTTATATGAGAATCCATCAGAATGTTGGCTAATACTACAGGTGTGCCTCAAGACCAGTATTAAAGACAGGTGTGGGTCTGGAATAAGTGCATGTGTCAACACACCTCAAGATCTGGATCAAAAACTTGTGTCTTCCAGCTTCAAGATCTGGGTCACAGGTGTGCCCCTTATTTATTGATTTTAGGTCCTTTCAAGTTGGCAATGGAGAATAGTGATCACAATACTTATACAGTAAAATGTTCTAAATACTCCAGCTTAGGTTATGAAGTGTTTGTTTTCATCAGCTCTATCAATTGCATCTTTTTAATATTGAATTTTGCATTTTAACAGTCTAGTATGGAGTTGGTGTAGGTGAATGTTTCAAATTCACTGCAAAGTTGGTAGGTTGACATGTATCAGGTTTCAGAATTCCATATAGCTGTGTGTAAGATGTACACTAGAGGCTAAGTTTTGAAGATATTTTCTAATAATAGTGTAAAATTATTTTCAAGGACTTTTTTTTAATCCAAATGCAGTGTGTTACAATCCCATATTATTACTGATATTTTCCTTAACCTTTGTATCTGTTGTGTTTGCTCTGTAACGTACATTTTTTAAAATACACTTTTTAGCTGGGTGCCTGGTGCTAAGGAATGGCCTAAGCCTTCTGAAATGCCTGGCAAGGCAAGTGTTTTAGCACCGAGGTTCCCCCTCAGGCAATAACTTCTTAGCTAAACTAATATCCCGAATATGGGGGTAGGTATTAGTCATGAAGTCCACAAAATTAGGATGGCTCAAGTAAATTGCCACATTATGTAGACTTTGTAACTTCTTCAAATAAATTGATTGCCGTGTGTGTGTGTGTGTGTGTGTGTGTGTGTGTGTGTGTGTGTGTGTGTTCCATTTAAAAATAACAGAGGGCTGCATTCAAACTGATTTCAATATGTTTTTCTTTGATTCCATTTTCTGGAGTTTGACTATGTCATCCAAACTTCTTCAAAGATTTCTTTGGATTCATACTGTATCTGATTTACTCAAAACAGTTAGACATATCTATTTGTTTCTCTTGTGTGTCCTTCCACAAGTAGATGCACTTTCTGCTTTCATTTCACATTCTTTTAGAGAATTTTTTATATATCTTATATGAGTACATTGCAGCTCTCTTCAGACATACCAGAAGAGGTCATCGGATCCCATTACAGATATTTTTGAGCAACCATGTGGTTGCTGGGAATTAAACTCAGGACCTCTGGAAGAGCAGTCAGTGCTCTTAACCACTGAGCCATCTCTCCAGCTCTTGTCACATATTTTATTGACCTCTCTGTTTTCATCCTCCACAAACCTTCTATCTTTTGTTCATGAGCCATTTTCTGGATTCATGCCCTGCACACACACACACACACACACACACACACACACACACACACACCTCACACACCACCACATACACCACACACACACACACACACACACACACACACACACACACACACACAGCCACACTCACAATGCACATATAGTTCCTGATTCAATAAATGAGAGAAAACATAGAGAGTTTACCTTACTAACTGTGTTTGCTTCACTGAGATTATTGAAAGGATAGGCCTTATGCTACTTTTATTTGTGAATAAGATGATTATTTTTTGAATATCTCTCAGGGTTTTCCTTATATAGAGTTTCTGCTGCTATGATAAAAAACACAGTGACCAAAAGCAAGTTGGGAAGGAAAGGTTTTATTTGTCTTACACTTCCACATCTCTCTTCTTCATCCAAGGAAGTCAGGGCAGGAAATCACACACAGCAGGAACCTGGAGACAGGAGCTGATGCAGAAGCCATAGAGAGGATCAGCTTACTGGCTGACTTATGAGGCTTCCTTGCCAGCTTTTCTATAGATGCCAGGAGCCACCTTCCACCAGTCACTCATTAAGAAAATGCTCTACGTACAGGCCTGCCTACACAATATTCTTAGGGAGGCATGTTCTCAGTGGAGGCTCTGCCCTCTCTGATGACTCTAGCTTGTATTAAGGTGACACAAAACCAGCCAACACACTTGTGTATGCTTTATCTCGTCCATTAGTCTGTATCCTTCTGTGGTTTGCTTTCTTTTACATCTTCTTCTAGCTGGCCTAGAACTCAGTATGGAGACCAGGCTGACCTTGAACATTTTGTGATCTTCCAGCCTCTGCCTCCTGGTGGTTGAGGTCAGTATAGCCACACACTATACTTGGGGTATAATCTTCTTGGGTTGGATTATTCTAACACACTCATTTCCACTTTGATATTTATATTGTATCTTATTTTACATAGTGGATAATTTGTTTTTTAATCTTAAGAGTACCCTATCATTTTGTAAAGAAGAGATCATTAAATAGAGAAGTGTAAATTATGTTAGCTGTCAGGAAGGAGGCAAGAGAGGGATAAGAGGAACAGAGAAAGCCATCCCGTTGGAGTTAGGGTCCAAGAAAGCAGGAAGGTGCACCAAATGATTCAGTAAGTAGCTGTGTTGGAGGTAGATGAGGGGCAGGCTCAAGCCCTTCATGATAGGAAGGAGAATACCAGAGTATCAGAACTGGCAGGCTCAGGTTTTTCACTGGTATCTGAAAATAGCAAAGGGGAAGAAGAAGAAGAAAAAGACATTTTTGATTTAGAATTTTCAAGTGCATTACAGAGTTGACAAGATAACTTTTTTAACTTGCAGATGTCCCAGTAAGTAAAAGTGCTTGCTTCAAAGGCATGTTTCATGATCTGAGTTCAGTTCTTATAAATCATGGAAAAGACCAGATGTGAAAGTATATGGAGGTGAAAATTTTCACCAACTCCAGAGGTAAGAAAGATCCCATCAAGTCCAGTTCACAGCCTATTTTCTCCCTCCATACCATCAGAGCTTGACTCCCACTTATGCAGTTCTCATTATAGCCACGAGGTGACAGCAAAACTATATTCTTACATTTTAATGAAAGGATGTTGGCAAGCATCACCAAGTTAATGTATTTATGGTGTGTTAGGAAGCTTCCAGGGTGTACTAGAAAAGTTCCATTTGAGGATCACCACAGATCTAGTGCTCAGCAACTCACTTCATGGCTGCTCAGTGGAAAGTGTGAGGTTCAAACTGTGTATACAGTGCTCCTTCATAGAGAATATGGTGTGTGATTATTCTGGGGCATTTTGTAAAGAATATGGTGTTAATACTTGGATTGAATTCTGTGACACTCAGATTTGTTTTAAAAACATTCCAACCCCTCTCCAAAAGGCTATGGTATGGCTATCCAGATCCCTCCCTGAGAAACACCTTCATTCTCTGTCAATCATCAGCATTGTGCTATGCACCCTGGGGACTTTCAAGAGCACCCTGGTGTTTGTGGTCTGTTTTACAATTATTCTTTCATGCTTATCATTTTTTACAGGTGAAGTTGGGACCATTTGCTCATGAAGGATTAGGTTTTGTTTGTGTTTGTGTGTGTGTGTGTGTGTGTGTGTGTGTGTGTGTGTGTGTGTGTGCCTGTGCATGTGTATGTGAGTGTCTGTGTGCATTCGTGTATATTGGGGGGAGGGCATGTGGATGTACATGTGTGCCTGTGTGTGTATGAGTGAGTGAATGTGTGTGTGTGTGTGTGTGTCTGTCTGTCCCTCTGTGTGTAATGCTTGTGGGTGTTAACATACATGTGAAGGCCACAAGAGGACATTGGGTGACTTACTCTGTCATTTTCTGATTTATTCACTTGAGAAACCTCTGTCACTAGACTTGGAACTAGGCTGGATGTGAGCAAGTCTCACCCAGAAATCCATCTCCACAGCAGAGGATTGCAGTTGCCTGGGTCACTGTGACCAACATTTTTACCTTTGAATGTCCTGGGCAAACAGATTCTCCTAGAGTACAGGAATAAAGTAGGAAACTAGTCAGGAGTACAGCCTATCATTATCATGGCAAAAGGATGCCTATGACAGGAACATATATCTGGTATAGTAGTAAGTGTCAGACACTGTCAGTAGGGCCACACATTGGCCATTTTCTCCTCATGGCAGTCCATGTGTTAAGTATCATTGAACCCATTTAATATATGGATTTTATGTTAGCAAATAATTACACATTAAAAGAGAGTCCCATATATGTCAGTAGAAGCAGAAATCAGGATCTATATGTGTGCATCTATGTGTGTGTGTGTGTGTGTGTGTGTGTGTGTGTGTGTGTGTGTGTGTGTGAAATGTGTTCTTTACATGCATTACTTTGAAAATTGAAATCATATTTTTAAATATTGTTATTGAGACAGGGTCTTGATATGTAGCCCTAGCTACCCTGGAACTCACTGTGTAGACTGGCTTCTAAGGTACAAAAATTTTCCTGTTTTCTATCTCCCAAGTGCTGGGATTATGGGTGTGCACTATCACACCTACCTTGAAATCACATTTGTAAGCAATGGCCTACATAATTCACTATGGTAACCAAGTATATAATTCTCAATTTTCACAATTATTATTTGACATTATTTTGGAAGTTTAGTATGTGTGCATTTGTATGTATTATTTTATATACCATACCCATTTTCACCGCCTGATATCTCTGTATTAGTAACTAAGACATTTCATAGTGAAGATATCACATTTACAAAGAAGTTGATATTGCTAGCAGCAACATGATCCAGTCTGCAGAGGCTCTTATCTAATAGACCTGCTGGCCTGAGTTTGATAACTAAAAACCACATGATGGAAGGAGAAAACTGACTCCCACAAGTGTCCTCTGACCTCTAGACATGTGTTCTGGCATGTGCACACTCTGCCCACAATAGATAGAAAGATAGATAGATAGATAGATAGATAGATAGATAGATAGATAGATAGATAGATAGATAAATGTAGTAACATTTTAAGAGTGAATGTTTTGCTAGGAATGAAAGTTAGTGGTAGAGAGACCACGTAGTAGGCATTTTGAAGGTCTAGGGTGTGATAACCACTGCACAAAGAGAAGTTAATTTAAAAATCACCCCATTATGTATCATTTGATTTTCAAAATACTCAATATTATTAATATGTGTGATATATAAAATGCATTTAAATAAGAAAAATAAGAAAAAACACCCCATAACAAGGAATGATGCACTATATACTACTTTAAAACAAACAGCAAGTAAAATGGCTTTCCTGTGGCTAGCGGGAATATCTCAGTGTCAGAGCATAGGATTAGCATGGGCTAGCATGTACTTGACCCTAGTACAATCCCCAGAATTAAAAATTAATACAATAAAATACAAAACCTAGTGGAAGACCTTCTGTACCTATGTATATTAATTATGAATTTATAAACATCAGGACAGAACTCAACCCAAATAACCATATATATTTATCATATTAAAATGTACATGGGGTACCTGGTACAATGATGTCTGGCACTGCATCTGATGCCCTAAGTTGTAGCCCCAGGATACACATGATCTAAGCAGAGGAACAACTCCTGCACATTGTCCTCTGACCTCTACATGTGGGCTGCAAACCATGTATGCCCCCATCATACACACAAATTAAGTAAACAAATAAATAGGTGTAAAGAATATAATATAAATGGATACAACTTACTAAGAAATAAAGATGCTCTTATTACCTATTGAAATAGAATATAAAACTATTTTCAAGACATATACCCAAAGCAAACGCATCCAAGTATTAGCTTGAATATTTAAATTTAAGTAAGCACATACCATCTAGGTACAATAATTAGACATCAGGGGTTATACTCTTAATGTTTAAGAAAAAAAAAAAAACCTAAAACTAAAATGCAATAAAAGTGTTTTGGAACATAAAATAATGGCAGGTCTAAATTCATTGGGAAAATGTTAGTGGTTCATGCCTACATTCCAGTCACACAGCAAAATATTGATTGAAGCAAAACTACAAGAAGGATAAGAAAAAATATATATAGGAAAATTCATTAACAATTGTAGATAAAAGTAACATGCTCTTCTCAATGCAAAACTCAAGCATGGGATTATTAATTCATCAATGAAAAGACCTGCATCACCTAACCTCAAGGGCAACACTATAGGAAGCCATATGAAACTCTTGTGATACAAAGCAACATAAATTCTTTATGGACATGGAACATGTGTGATCACTGACTCCATCTGAGGCTATTAGATCTTGGATGCAAATGAGAATACAAATGAAGATTGTGGAAAATAAGAACGTTGATGAAAGCAGGCAGCTTGGTGCCTGAGGCTAGAGTATTCCAACGATTGTTTTGAGACAAAGTCTTCTGTGTAGTCCTTGCTGGCCTGGTTGAAGTTATAGAGATCCACCTGCTTCTGCCTCCCAAGTGCTGGGGAAAAGGCTTGTGCCTGGCATAGTCGAGCTACTTTGTGCTTTACAAGCACCGTTTTCATTACTCTCCTGCTGCTGTGATAAAGGAGCACAGTCAACATCAACTTAGAGGAGAAGCATTTGTCTTGACTTCCAGTTCCAGAGGAATAGACACTATAATGTCGGGGGGTGGGGGAGGAGGCATGTGTGGTAGCAAGAGCAGGAACCTGACTGAGCACATTTGCATCCACTCTCAAGAAGCACAGAGAACATGAGCGGAGTGAGGTTATAAAACCCCAAAGCTCACCCAAGTGATGTACCTCTCTTCAGCTAGGTTCCACCTTCTAAAGGTTCCTCCCTTCCAACAGAGCACCACCAAGCAGGAACCAAATCAGGGAAACATTGCTCATTCAAACCTCCACATGCATAGATAATGAAAAAGGATGCATTGAAACGTCAACTAAAAGAACCATAAGATCGATGGCTGTGGAAGACAAAAGAATACAGATGAAAGAACAGCTAAAAGTCAAAGTGGGATTAAGGGGAAAATTAGGGTAAGAAAAAAAAATCCTTCACATTGTTTCCTTGGGTAACAAATAGAATTTCACTGGGCATGGTGGCGCATGCCTTTAATCCCAGCACTCGGGAGGCAGAGGCAGGCCGATTTCTGAGTTTGAGGCCAGCCTGGTCTACAAAGTGAGTTCCAGGACAGCCAGGGATATACACAGAAACCTTGTCTCAAAAAAATATATAGAATTTGTTCTTACACAGACTGCAAATGTGGACAAAGCACGTTAAACATCAACTATGTTTTCCATTCTGCTCTCAACTAAAAGCATTCCTCAAAAGCATTTTATGCACTTGGCTACTGACGGTGCTTTTAAAATATAGTAATTATAGTGTACTGACAGTGCTTTTAAAATATAGTAATTGTAGTTTATTGCAAGCAGTATAATGTATACCAGTATCAAAGTGTGAACTATGAGTAATGTAGACACAAGTGTGTAATGCCTATGTACTGAACACTAGAAGGCATTGCTGAGTCAATAGAATATATACTGTCTTTGTCATTTATAAGCCACTATTGTTATGATTGCTACGCCTGCAGCATTAATCTATAGATTCACCGTGATCCCCCACTAAAATCCTACCACCTTTTAGAAAAAATTGGCAAGCAAATTAGCAAGCTGATTAAATATTCCTATAGAACTACAGAAGACCCAAATCATGAGGAAAAAGCAAAAGTGGAAACAATACTACCTAATGTGAAAACTCATTATGACCCTACAGTAGTCAAGAGAGTATGCTCCATCCTCAAGATAAACAAGTCTGTAGGCATGCTGGCACAAACCCACAAGCCCAGCACCTGTGAGACAGATGAAAGAGTCAGAGGTCCATTGGTGTTATTGACTCCACAGTGAGTTCAAACAAACATGAGGTAGGTATATGAGATCCTGTATCACAAAGAGAAAAATAAAACACACGCATATCAAAGAAACCCAAAATGAGTCTGAACACACTCTCACAAATACATGGGCAGCTGATTTCTTTGAGACATGGGTTTCTTCCCAGCCCTCAAACTGGCTGTAGGACCAGACTGGTACACATTTATGCTCCTCTTGCCACACTGTCCCAAGTTTAGGGGTTATGGCCTCTGCTACCATGCCTGATTCCTTGGACAATTGATGGTCAAGAGACCTAAATGCTGTTTAGTGGAAAGGACAATCAGCAACTATCTTGTGACTGGGATTAAGGTAAGGATTCCACAGATGTGACACCCTAGCTACAGTCAAAGATGGTTGATATAACGACAAGAAAGGCCCAGGGCTAGGAGAAATATTTGAATATTGTGCACCTTGTCATTTATATCTGATATACAGAAAATCTCACAAGCATCAATGAGAAAATAGAAAATCCACAACTGAAATATGGTAACAATGGAAATAAACACTACACTAAAAATACACAAATGTAAAGTAAGTAAACACTAATGATCAATATCTCTAATCATGAGAAAAGGATGAATGGGAACTACAATAAGATACAAGCACATTCCCATAACGGTGGCCAAAATGAAAATACAGACCATGGGAAGCACCGCCAGCTGTAGACGATGAAACTCAATGATAGCTGGAATAACCACATGGAAATTAGGGGTTTCTAACCACCTTATTTTTATACTGACGATATGATCTAGTCGTCACCCTGATGAATATTTAACATAGAGGATAGGACGGTTAGATTTTATTGTCAACTAGACACAATCTAGGAGTCTTGATAAGGGATTGTCTGATTTGGTTGACCTGTGAACATGCCAGTGAGGGACTGTCTTCATGTTCACGTACATGAGAAGTCCCAGCCTAAAATCAGGTGGCACCATTCCTTGTCTGGGTTTGGGTCTTGGACTGTGTAAACAAGGAGAGAGGAAGCTGAGCCCACGTGTGCATGCTTTCCTACCCTCTCTGCCCTTACTGTGGATGTGACTCCTGGTTCAGATTCCTGCCCACCCCCACCCCCAACTTTCCTGCCGTGGCAGATAGTAAGCTGGAATTCTGAGTCCAATGAAGAGTCCTAATTGATTCTGTCAGTGTGTTTTTATGATAGCACAGGAAAGGAAGCTAGGTGGAAGGAAAAGCAGAGTTACATGAAAAGACTTACTGTCTGCATCCCTTTGAATAACTTCAGGGATAAACTCAGAGTCCCTAATAATGTGTGGGTTTCCCTTTTTCTTTTTTTTAAAGAAATATTTTAAAAGTTCATCTGCCGGGCGTGGTGGCACACGCCTTTAATCCCAGCACTCGGAAGGCAGAGGCAAGCAGATTTCTGAGTTTGAGGCCAGCCTGGTCTACAGAGTGAGTTCCAGGACAGCCAGGGCTATCAGAGAAACCCTGTCTCGAAAAACCAAAAAAAAAAAAAAAAAAAAGTTCATCTGCTTAGTGTTTTCACTTCTCTCCCTGTGTCTTGTCATTCTTGTGTTACCTGAATGTCCGCCTCTCTCCTCTCTCTCTCTCTCTCTCTCTCTCTCTCTCTCTCTCTCTCTCTCTCTCTCTCTCTCTCCCTCTCTCCCCCTCTCCCTTTCCCTCTCTACCCCCCTCTGTGTGTGTGTGTGTGATTGTGTGTCTGTGTGTCCCTGCAAAGGATTTGTTTTCTTTTATTGAACAAATCAAAGAGTCACATGGGAAAGGAATGAGGGGTACTTTACAGAAATCTTTGAGGTTTTCAATAAGGGTTTTAGATACTGACTCCAGTTGACCCACATGAGCAGACTAATGCTATCCAATAATATCAGTGTGTTATCTGCAACATTTATGACAGGCATTTATTTTGTAAGGTGGCGAGTTTGCTTTCAACCCATATTTTTTTATTTCTGCTTTAATCTGGGTCAGGGGCACAGAACTGTATGAACGTGATTTAAGATTACAGCTATGCATTGGTTTAGGTTGTAAAAGTGGACTGCATGGCAAAAGTCCAAGGTAAGTAAGGTTTGTTGTTGCACTGTGCTCTGAACCGTAGGTTAAACAAATAGACTCAGTACACAACAGGATAGCTGTCTTAAGTCTTAAGTGACCTCAAGGTGTATTATTAACTCAGCAGTGAGGTCCAGCAGAACTTGCAGTTTCTCAGAATGTAAGTGGAAATGTCATAATGTTGTTTTGACACCATTCCCAAATGTTCAAAGCAGCTTGATGAACAGCAACACACAGTTCCATCAATGGGTAAACGAAGAGAGCAAGTGTGGTGTCCCAAGCCTGTAATCCCAGCATTTGTAAGCTGAGGCTGGGGATTCTACAAATGAGATCCTGACTGAAGCGGGAGGAGGGGGATTGAACGGAGCAGGCAATGCAGCTCTGTGTAGAATGTCTGCCAAGCAAGCTGAAGGCCTTGGCTCAGTTCTCAACCCTGCAAAACAAGTAGAGTAAGAACCACTGATATATGAAACAAGAGGATAAAATTAAACATAAATCTATAGATGAGATAATCCAAATCAAATCACCAAAGTTCCACCTAACAAAGACTCTTCTGATTATACTTCACGTTTTTGTCTTTTATCTTTCATATCATAATATTTCTGGAAAATGAACCAAATGGTAACACAAATATTACACTTGTCTAGGGACAGGATCTTAAAAGAGATACTGAAGCTAGCTACACCACCAAAAATGTTATGCCTGTGAAGTAATGATGATATATTGAGATCCATTTCTTAAGAGACCATAGCTCTGCATGATTTTAATAAGGCAATTTATACAGTGTTATTAATTTTATGTATTTTATGTATTTTATTAATTTTATGTATTTTATGTATTTTATTAATTTTATGTATTTTAACATCCATCTGAGATATACACTGGGCTCACTACTATTTAAGCTGGTGTTGACAGACCGTATCAGCGACCCTGTGGTTGCCCTTTCTAGTGCTCTGGCCCATTTCACACAGGGAGAAGCTGGGCTCAGAGACCTCTACCATGTCTTATTCTTTCTCAAACCCTGCTCAACATGGAAAGTGAGTCCAAGGCAACACACTCCCTTAGGGTCAAGTTCCCACATCTCTCTTGTTCTTGAGCCATTCTACCTCCTGGTTTCAAAGATGTAAAGAGTTCACCTAGAATAGTGATCCCTGCTTCTTTCCACCTCTCAAGGATGCCCACCTCAGGGCATCCAAAGAGAAGGCAGGAGGGAGCCCATTCTTCTAATAAGGGCCTCTTGGTTCTTGTCAAACCATGTTGTCAAAACATTCACAAGGACTTCAAAAAGGAGTGCGGTTTCTATGGCAACTGGATGCAGGAGGTCTTGGTGAAACTGGAAATGCCTCGGTGTGCCCACTCCTCTCCCCCACCCCGCCTCTTTATGCCTTTTCCTGTTTCTGAGAATAAAGCACCTTTCACCATTTAGGTACCCTAAGAAAATGTTCCTTAAAGTGAATCGGGCACAGAACTGAAAAGTATGTTTTTAGAGGCAGAACTGTGTTCATCAAACCAGATTATTTAAAAGACGTTTTGGTAGCCATAAACATATCAGGTTTCTAGGGCAATATGGATGCTAAGATTGTTAGACAAACTTATAACGCTTCCACCTGGCCCTTTTACATGCCCTTGCCTGTCCCTGAAAGTAAAATTCCTTAAGGCAACCAAAGAAATCACATTCATTTGAATAGGTGTGCTAGGGTGCATTTTACTAGCAAATTGTGGAATCAAAACATTTTCGCAGAAGCAAAATCCTTGCAGATCTAACTAAACTGTTATTGGTCACCTTGATGACGTCAGGTTACTGTGGCAACAGAGGCCTGCAGCCTAGTCCTCCACTCTGACACTGCTTGCACACAACCACCCCTTCTCTCTCTTTCTCTAAAAGTAAAATGCTACCTTCCTAGGAGGGAATGCAGACAATTGGGAGAATTCTGCTCAGTTTGTGAAAGGCAAATGGATGTTTGTTTATAGAAAGTTTGTTTGCTATAATGGTGACAATAGGGACTTTGTCAGAGAGACTCAGAGGTATTTATTATGGTGCGACATAAACTGTGTTCAAATCCATTCTGATAAATCCCTTTGGATGCATCAATTGCCATATAAATTTTAAAGTTAGACAATACCTCTTCTCATAAGTCGTTAGAAAGTGTTGGTGTAATTTATCACTTAGTGCTAGATAACAAGCAAGCTACCAATATTATTGTATATTATTAACATTTCTATTGCTAGTGCTACTATTATGTTGAGTTATTCGAATGAGTATGGGTTAATATTCATATATGACTTTCATCAAAGATGATAAAGTCGTGTCCTTTGCACTGCTCAGAGAGAACGAGTTATTGGGCTGACATCATGGTTTAGCAGGTAAAGCATTTGCTGCTGTGGAGAAAGGAGAGAACCAACTCCCAAGGGTTGTCCCCTGACCTCCACACATGGGACAGATGGCTAATTTCCTTGGTGTCCTATGTTAGTGTAACTGATAACTTGTGCTCTCTTTTTCTAAGACTTAAAATTACACTGAGTGATGCATATACGTGGCCACTAAAAGAACATAGTTTTCCATTATGTTTCTCCTGAATTTTCCCAAAAAGAGACTCTTGAATTGGCAGAAGGCACCCCTGCTTACTTCCTGAGTGTTGGGTTTGAAAATGAGCTGTTCCTCCCATGCTCTTGTTTCAAATGTTTGTTGCCTGACTAAAGGCTCCATTAGGAAAGTTGTGGAAACTTAAAGAGACGTGTAAGAGAAAGTAGTTCACTTCATATGCTTCTGTAGGAATATATCATCCTATTGGGCTCTGAGATTCCTGTAGGTATGGGATGAACACCTCTCTTCTGACAGACATTCCTGTTGTCATGTTATAGTGTACTTGATCATAAAGCCATCTCCATAGTGGACTTTAATCATCATAAGATTAAACTCTTCATCCTGGTACTTCTGATAGGTATGTTAGTCACACCCATGCAAAAACCACACAATATGTCATGTGCAGAATTGAGCATATTAATGGTTAGCATTCTTATGATCCCTGATATTAGCATTATGACATCTCATTTTGTTGTATGTGTGCATATGCAAATGTAACCTATATTTCACATTTAATATGAGTATTTTCCTATAGAGTGTTAATATTCTGCTTTTCTGTTGTTTCTGGTTTTGCTTTCATATGAACTATTATGCTGAGTACAGGAACACCTTCTGATTTAAAAACAAGGTATAAAATATGATCCAAATTATGCTAATTTTAGGGGAAAAGTCTGAGCAAAGCCCACCAATCTTTGATCATGAGAGATCAACAATCCATGAACAGGAATATTCACCAATTGCTGAGCTCCCCCAAGTTCAAGACTTGAAATCCCACCAATCATCACCCTGGAAATCTCCACCTTAGAAAATGTAAGCCCCTAAGAAACCAGATATAAACACTGTGTCTGCTCAGTTCCTGACTGTCAGCTCCCTTCCAGGAGACTAGGAGTCTCCTTCTGGAGTCCTTTCTCTACACCTTGAACCCTGTCTGATGTGACTCCATAAGAAGCCAGGAAGCAATGAAGATCAGGCAGGAAGTGAAGAGAAGGAAAGGGCAGAGCCTGCTGAGCTTCCAAGTGCTCAGCTGGGGATATCCTCCCTTGGAAGTTACAACCCTGAAGGAGATGGCTGAGGATCCTTAGCTCCGCTCGGGATACCCTCCCCTGAGAGCTCCAGTGCTTGTGGTAAAGAGGCTTCCTCTCAGAGCTGTGTTGCTCCAGAGCAGTAGTGCCTCAGGATGCCCTTCTATTGGGACACCTTCTCCCACCAGTGCTGTGTGGTTCCTGGGCTTCCACCTCCCAGAGCACCTTCCCATATGAGCATGAAGTCCAACAGGAACGGCTGCAAAACAATTGGCATTCACCTGAACCTTCTTTGTATACCAGGATTTCGCAAAGATGATAAGTTTTGGTAATAGAAGACTCCTAAACAATATACAAGTGTTCATAGAGTTACCTTGGCACCCCTTTCCAAGCCTTCCTAAAATGCAGATCTACCCAACAATCTTCCTTGGCTGAAAAAAAAAAAAAGCCTTGTAATACAGATAAGAAATTTTATATTGACTTCATCAGCTAATAACACTTGAACCTGGTGATCAGCTCTAACTAATGTCACCAGAAGAAGGACAATTAGACCTAGTGAGTTCCTAATGATACTGTTGAAGTAAACATCCCCACGTTTGACCTGTATTTTGCCAAATTCCAGTTTAGTGTATCCTCTAAATTCATATTAATTTAAATGGTTTTGAAATGATCCAAAGAAAATATGGCATACTAAGTGTAAAATCAGTAATATCTGCATAGCAAACCCCATAGGAAAGACACTGGACTCTTATAGGAAATAGCAGTGCATGGTGGCCATTTTATGTCTCAATTGGATTGACCAAGCAGTACTTGGACTTTTAATCAAACACTATCTGGAGTGTGTCTTTGAAGATGTTTGCATGAGATTAATCTTGGATTGGAGCCTTCTCAGATGTGACATTGGCTCTTTCAGTTCTTTGTCCTTGAGAAAGCTGTAACTATTCTATAGATTATCATTTATTTACAGCACGGCTGCCTAATGGTTGTATAAGCCATTTTGTATCATATCTATATGGTCCTCTTTGGATATGTTTCTCTTGAGAGGATGGACTAATATAGAATATTGGGGGGCAGACTTTTTTTAATACTTAAAAGAGACACTTTAGTGATTTACCTTTTAAAACTAATAATAGCTGAGCACAGGCTTTTAATCCCATCACTTGGGAGACTGATCCAGGATGATCAGGATTTTAATGTCATCCTCAAGTACTCTCTCAAACAAAACAAGGGCTGAAGTTGTAGCTCAGTTGGTAAAGTACTTGCTTAGCATCTCTGAACCCCTGGATTCAGTCCTCAGCACTACATGCAAATGGACATTCCTATAATGCCTATAATCCTACTACTTAGGCTGTGGAGGCAGGAGAATTGGGAAGTCAAGGCTATCCTCAGCAAATTCAAGATCAGCATGGAATATATGAGTTCCCCCTCATCTCTAAAAATAGGGGGAAAATCCACAAAAACAAATAGGTGGAATAGATGAATGGCAGCAACTGTTGGCAAGCACATGGAATAGATGTGACTCTCACCTAGAAACACTTGGGAGGCAGAGACAGGCAAACCTCTGTGCATTTAAATCCAGACTGGTCTACATAGTGAATTCCATGACATCCAGGGCTACATATTGAGACCTTGTCTCAAAATGAAGGAGGAGGAGAAATAGAAGGAGGACAAGAAGGAGAAGGGAGAAGAAGAGGAAGAGGAGGAGAAGGGGGATGTAGTTAAAAGCACTTTCTGTTCTTTCACACAAACCAGATAGCTGACAACTGCTTCTAACTCCAGATCCAAGGAAACTGGCATCCTCTTCTCTCTTCCATGAGTGTCCGTACAGACATAACCAGAATTAAAAATAAAACTATATCTTAAAAGTGAAGACTAAATAAAGACTTCTTAAAAGGGAAGGCTGATGTGGTTGTTGCTTGAATGAGCATAGTTAACCCCTTCTCAGGACTAAGTTTGGAGATGAGAATAATCTCAGAAAAGTCAAGAATGTTATCCATGGGGTGTGGAATAATATGACTCTCCTGAGCATCACCTTGTGTCTAAGATATCAGACATGGAATAGCTTCAAATTGCTAACAAAGAGCTTCTAACCTTCTAGGATAGTTAGGTCTCCCCACTACAAGAGATATTCAGCTCTCTATGTGGTCACCCAACACCTTTACCTGAGTCCAAATCCTAGCACTCTGCCTTTCTCATTACATCATCTCAGCATTAGCAGCATTACAACACCAACAACATTAAAATGGCATCAGGTTTATATGGCAACTATGGTTATATAATGTTCTACAAACTGACAATGTCACCCAGTTCCCCCACTTCAGTGACACTGAATTCCACTGAAAGCAAAAACATCTTCACCTTTCAGGCCACCTAAAAAAATCATACTCACTAGAAAAAGTAGGGCAGGATGCAGGCAATTCGCAGAGTTGTGCAAAGTTAGTGACTACAGAAAGTTCCCATTGTTGGGAAGGTTGTTGCCTTTAAATGTAACTTTAGAGAAGTATAATCAGTACACAGAGACCTGAAGATGTCTTCTATCTTTTAGGTTAGCTAGCCCACTAAAGGAAGGAAAATGCATGGTTTACCATGTGTTGCCAACAGACAAAACTAAGAGATGTTCATAACCCCCTCCAGAGACCATCTCTCATAGATAAGCACTTCTGTGACACTATCCCTAGGGAAACATAAACAAGTGTCTACTTATCCCAGATAGAGAACCAATGATAGACCAGTGTAAAAGATACCACCAAAGTCCAACTTGGTGAAATAGTGAGTTTATTGGAGGTACTTACAGGAGTGTGGGTGAGGGGTTACATACATGCGGAGAACTACTCAAGGGCAGCTGTATCACTGAAAGCCCATCCAGCATGACCTGGAACTCACTTATGGGTACCTTGGCAGCTTGGAGAGAGCCTTTTGCTGTCAGTTCAGCTGACCTGAGCCTCTTCCAGGCAGCTCAGTTGTGTGCTCTCTCTCTCTCTCTCTCTCTCTCTCTCTTTTCCAGGAAGATCTGATGGTTTCTGTCTTCCCAAAAGTCCTTACTGTTTATATAATCGTGGTGAGGGAAGTGCCTTGGGCATCTGGTCAGTTTCAAAGACTTCCAGAGACTTCTGAACTGTTTACTTCTGAGTCTCAAGACGCCTGTCTTTAAAATTCTCTGAGTTTTATCAAGGAAATTCTCTCAAGTCTTATTCTTTAGAAATTCCTGTGTCTTAATGAGCTGAGGAGGGATTGCTATACACCAGGGCTGGCATCTGGGAGTGCAGCAGCCACCACTGTCCTTCAAGTGTTTTAGTTCTACATATAGCCACTTGTATGTATACTTGCCACATTTAACTCAATTCAATATAATTTCAGTTCTACAAGAACAATTACTTTTATTGGTTGTGGCATGCCATATTGTTTTGATTATCTGAAATTGGGATTCTACTGGATATGGCACACTTATATTTATTCTATCTGGCAACTCCAGAGACTCTCAAGAAAAGACTAAGAGAAGTCTTCCCATGGAAAATGAGTAGATCAGGTTAACAATACAGACAAAAAGTTGCCATCCTGAGTGGTAACAGTTGATTATATGGGTTAACTGATAGAATCAAGGATATGCATTATTTCTGAGGCTGTCTTGAAGATTTATCTGGAAAAGATTAGTATTTGACTCAGTAGACGAGTTTTTAAAAGGAAATCAGCCTTCAACAGGGGAAATAGAGTCGTCCAGCCAATTGACGAGCCCAGACAGAAGAAAAACATGGAAGAACTGTACATTGATATTCTCCACTGGAGCTGAAATGGTCTTATGGAATGGACAATACTGACTGTACATAAAGAATGAAGGGCATTTGAAATATCCAGTGTGGACAGCTCTTGGTGTCACTTCCTAGGAATTTGGCAGGAATTTGACTTTGAGCTAGGACAAGGAAGTAGGCTCAAAATGAATCCAGCTGAGGAATGTGTTCATTGTATCTTGATGGGTCTTGTTACCACACATAACAGCAGGCCAAATTTTTTCCACTGTAAACAAAGCAGAGCCTGCTCCCACATAACTCAGGGAAGTACATAAATTCCAGGCCTTTCTGAAATTCCTCAGGGTGCTGGATACCAAAGTCACCTGTCACTTTGCATGGGAGAAACAATGAAGGCTCCTGCCATACTTTCCTGCTTTTCCTTGAGCTAGCCTGCTGCTTCCTCTTATGGAGGTATGTGGTAAGAGGGGAACAGACTCTTCCGTTGCAGTTGTCACGTTAATTACTTACCCTCACCATGCACAGCAGTAATGGAAGGCACCTTGTGAAACAAAGCCTAGGGTTCAGGGTTCTTGAAGGAAAGGTTCTAGGGAAACTGGGGAAATGGTTAACTCTTCCTCGAGCAGTGTAGACAGATGAGTAAAGTGGGAGTACTTCCTCAAAGAGTATGGAAAAAAATATCATTGTTTTAAAACAATGGTTTGCATTTATTTATAGTGTAGGGACATGAGCATGTTCATTCCAGGGAACATGTGAAGAGCAGAGGACAATTTTCAGGAGTTGGTTCTTTTCTTCCACTAAGTGTGTTTCAAGCATCAAACTTGGGTCAGGTCGTCAGGCGTAGTGGCAAGCACCACTGTCTGATGAGCCAGCATATGGGCCCAAGAATTTAACATTCTTAATGCTTATGGATGCATATTCTAACCTACTACCATAAAAGAATGCATGCCTTTGCCAATTGGCCAAATTATGCATTTCATGAAACTTTAATAAATCAATCTCTTATTCTAGTGTTAGAAAGTTGAATTACTTTTCATTGTCTCTGTCTGATTTCCATATATATTACACAGTTTACACTTTTGCCTCAGAATATGTTGTGGGGTAATTCTAGACTTCAAACTCGAGATGTTTATGCTACACATCCCATTTAAATGGGAAATGTGACAAAGGAAGACACCATACAGGAGGAACAGAAATGTCATATATTCCTTATTCAGATAAACAATGCATCATTGATCAAAAGTTAAATGTAAAATTCCCACAACTAATGCAGTCTCAGTTACTAAAGAGTCTCAGGCATATATGTGTGCGTGAGAAAACCTATATGAGAATTGTCACTGAGCATAGCTACTCATAGCAAAGCAGTTCCAGATGGCCTGACCCAAAAAAACCTCAGAAATACTTTCCAGAAAGAAAAGTTGTTCTGGATGGTGGTGACATAGGCCTTTAATTCCAGAACTCGGGAGGCAGAAGCAGGCAAATCTCAGTGAGTTCAAGGTCAGCTCAAGCTCTAGGACTAAATAAAGAGACCCTGTCTTGGAAAAAAAAAATCACAAAATCAGAAAAGTAACATGATTGCCTCCATGCTACATAATGGATAAAAGTAACAAGCTAGACTTTTTAAAATTCCTGTCTAGGCTTCTTTCCAGTTGAAATCTTTGTGGCCAGGCAGAGATAGCACACTCCTTTAATCCCAGCACTCAGGAGGCAGAGGCAGGTGTATCTCTGTGAGTTCAAGACCAGCCGGATTTATAGAGCCAGTTTTAGGATAGCCAGGGCTATACAGAAAAACGCTGTCTCAAAAACCCAGAGGGAGGCAAAAGGAAAAGAAAAGGGGGAAAAAAAGATGATTTGCAATCTGGATCTGAACCTATGGGCTTTTTGACAGATACATACATGTCAACACGCATTTGCATAATTTTTTCATAACATTTCCCAGATGCCAGGATCCTAAGGGCACAGATCTCTCTGAGTCCTCTGAGTGTATGGGCCCATGAAGAGACCCTCTGATGCCCTAAACCCTCCTATAGACAGACTGGCCTTGCAGCCCTGCAACTCACATTCTGATCACCAGATGGCACTCAACTCTATATTCAAAAAGCTAGTTTTTCACCATAAAAGGTTATTATTTTTTGTCATGAACAGAAACAAAAAGTATCCTCCAAAGTAGGTAACAATATAGTAAGTACCAACTTACCGTGATTCTTTTTAAAACCATTGTGTATTAGACAACACTGAGTGGAGACACACACACACATATGTTTCCTTCAGCTAAGTCATTAATTTATTTCTCTGTATTAGGAGTTTACTGTGTGTCAGGCATTCTCAACCCAATGCCATACCTGCATGCCTCACATTTTCTTTCCCCTGTTTTAATCTTCTTATAAATTGATTTCCATAGAAACAATCCAAAGAGACTGCCTCCCATGCATATCTGGTCCAACCTTGCCTCTTGTCTTAGAACTAAAACTATAATTGAAATGGTTCTGTTGAGAAAGAAAAACTGCTACCTGGGGAAACTTTTGACCCATATTTCCCATTAGTACTATCTGACAGGCTCCAACCTGCCCCTGACTATATCTTACTTACAAAGAAGGGACAGTAGGATCAACCTTTCACAGTGTCAGTCTTAGAAGTTCTCTTGAGTGGGAGATGTTTTGTTTTGGTTTGGTTTGGTTTGTTTTTTCCTCTTTTTTTATTGGATTTTTTTTATTAGATATTTTCTTTATTTACATTTCAAATGCTATCACAAAAGTTCCCTATACCCTCCCCCCACCCCCATCCTGATCCCCCACCCGCCCACTCCCACTTCCTGGCCCTGGCATTCCCCTGTACTGGGGCATATAAAGTTTGTAAGACCAAGGGGCCTCTCTTCCAAGTGATGGCCTACTAGGCCATCTTCTGATGCATATGCAGCTAGAGACAGGAGCTCTGGGGGAGGTGCTTTGCTTTGCTTTGCTTTGCTTTGCTTTGCTTTATGAATCAGTTTTCACTATTGTGGGGCCAGGGAATCTTGGGACCAGGAAGAGCAGGCCTGGAGCAAGAATGTGTTTGAGGTGTGTCCAAACCCTGGGAAATCTCATCCTAAGATCAGCATTGTAGGATAGCTTCCCCCACTCCACCCCACCCCCACACACACCTGCCCTGGTGACTGCACGTTCCAGCCCACATAGCCCTGGGCCCCAACCATTACCTCACCAGGGGAGGTCACATAGCCAGTAACCAGATTAACCTTTCTTTCCTCTTACAAGGTCATGTCCAGCAGCACCTGGAATCCCTCCTCATGTTAATAAGTCATTTTCAGCACCCTAGCTCAGGCCATCACCCCATATTCCTCATTAACCCCCAAAGGTCTCCCCCATAAACTGAACCAGTTCTCCAAAGCTGTTTCCAGGTATATATGTTTTTTGCCCATACATTTACAGCCAACCAAGAGTCTTCCTGCACCCACCCATCTCCACTAAGCTTCTCTTCCTCCAGTCTAACCTGGTGTGCAATGAGCCTGGGTGCCCAAAGAAGGGAGCAGACACAGGACAGGGCGGCATTTTATAGTTCAGAGTAACATGTTTCCATACTGAATTTTAAGTATGGGTGACCTATCAGAAAGCAATCTGTCCCACTTCGTTGCTTAAGGGGCCCACTTAAGGAGATATCAAACATGTGACTCCCCTTCTTCCCACTTGGAGACTAGAGCCAGTACCACTGGACACAGAGAGGAAGAAAGCCTACGTTTTCAAAGGCAAAGGCAAGTCAGAGAACCTAGTCAGCACATAACTCTCCTGATTTGGTGATATGCTTATCACAGGTTTCTCACAAACTGGTCATCTCTTCTCAGTTTTCCTCTTGGATACACCATGAGAAACTAGACATTCTTCTTCATTGCTGGATATGACAAATGTTCTTAAACCCCATGGAGAAGATTTGATACTAATTAAAAAAAAATAACATAAGCGTATGTTTCTTGGGAACAATAATCCTTCTTTTAAGGATCCACCTCCCAAAAGATGACATAAACCCTTTCCTAGAAGAGGAAGACTTGGGGGATCTGGAAGGGATAGGAACTCTCAGGAAGAACAGAGTCAACTAACCAGGACCCTTAGGGCTCTCAGAGACTGACCCACCATCCAAAGAACGTGCACAGGTTGGACCTGGGCCTCTCTATACATATGTAGTAGATGTGCAGGTTGGTCTTCATGTGGGTCCTGAACAATTGGAGGAGGGGCTGTACCTGACTCTGTTACCTGCCTGTGGATCCTGGTCCCCTAACTGGGCTGCCTTGTCTGGCCTAGTCCTACAGTGGCTTGATGGGCTTGAGTGAGTTAGTACAAAAGGGGATTCTTACACTTCTTAGAGGAGAAGGGGAGAGGATTGGAGAAGGGCTAGTGAAAGGGGGGACTGGAAGGAGAGGGAATGATGTGACCACAATGTAAAGTGAATACATAAATAAATTTATAAACAAAAACTTTAAAATCAACTTTCAATAAAAGAAAAAATATAATTTAAATCAAAAGATTAAACCCAACAATGACTATACATTTTGTTGTTTAAAAATATGCTCTCAGGATAGAAATAAAAGATGTAAAGATAGATAGATAGATAGATAGATAGATAGATAGATAGATAGATAGATAGATAATTGAGAGAATCAAGAGGTAAGCTGTTGATAAATTAGACAAGGACAAATGTCAACAACAGCTTAATGATCACCCAACCTTAAGGTCACAAAAGCAAAGAGGAACACTCTCATGACATTCAACATTAGCATGTAGAAAGTGACAGTATTTAGAGGTGCTATTTAGATATGGTATTTAGAGATAGGACTTTGGAATGAATTGTGTTATAAAGATGGGGCTCTCATGAATGGGTTAGTGTCTTTATAAGACTTAATTTGAGATCATTTGCTTCTTCTCACTGTTCATACTAAGAAAGGACATGTGTGACCATAACCAAAAAGGAAAAAAAAAAAAGAAAAAGAAGACTTCAACCAACAATGCATCAATGTTGCGAGTTTGATCCTAGGGTTTCAGTATCCACTCACATAAGATACAAATGATGCTTAATTTAGTGAAAATTTGTTGCAGCAGCCCAGACTGACTGTGATAGTGTAATCATATCAGAAAAAGGAGGAGAAAGAAGGAGGGAAGGGGAGAGGGAGGGAGGAGAATGGAGAGAAGCAGGGAGAAGGGGGAGGAGAGGAGAAGGGAGGAGAAGGGGGAGGGGGAGTACACACATGAAGTACTCCTGTCCAAAAATCTGAGCTGGATAGAGCTTCCAACTTTTGCTACCAAGTGACAGGAAGCAGGAAGGACTGAAGGTTCAACACAATAGGGCTTGTGAGATGGCTCAGCAAATGAAGTTGCTAGGTTCCAAGGTCAGCAATGTGAGTCTGAATCCCGAAATGTACATGGTAGAAGGAAAGAACCAACTCCTGCACTTTGTTCTCTGACCTCCACACACACTGTGGCATGAACAGTCCCATAATAATAATTATGAATTAAATGAAGGAAAACAAAACTCCTTAAAATAACAATATACTTGGAACACAGTAAGAAAAACAGAGATTCAAGTGAGAACATTTGAAGTGTACAAATGGGAAAATGTTTTATAAAGAAATCAACTTGTTGCACAGATCAGCTTGCGGAGTGCAGAGGGTGACCAGTGGACTGCAGAAGCAACAGAGCTTCTGGGACTGGAAGAAGTCACACAGCTTCTGGGACAGACCCCCATTTCTGGCTGCAGAAATCCGAGTACCTTCCCCACCAGAGGAGAGGTGGCTGCCTGGGAGGGCTGTGACCCCCAGAGCAGGCTGTGCAGGTGAACTCACAGACTGCAGAGGCAACCCATCTTCTGGGATAGGCCCCATTTCAAGCCTTCATTTTCAACCAGGAAGCAGGTCTGAACACCAGACCTCTGTGCACCTTCCCTGCAAGAGGAGAGCTTGCCTGAAGAGAGTACTCTGACCACTGAGACTCAGAAGAAAGCTGGACTCTCAGGACAGCTGACAGAGGCTAACAGAATCACAGGAGGAACAAGTTCCAACCAGAGACAACTATAACAACCAACTCCAAGGATTACCAAATGTCTAAAGGCAAACGTAAGAATCTTACCAACAGAAACCAAGATTGCTCACCATCATCAGAACCCAGCACTCCCACTTCAACCAGTCCTGCATACCCCAACACATGCAAAAAGCAAGATTTGGATTCAAAATCATATTTCATGATGCTGGTAGAGGACCTTAAGAAGGACTTTAATAAATACAGGAAAACAGCTGTAAAGAGGTAGGAGTCCTTAAAGAATCACAGGAAAACACTGCTAAACAGGTGATGGAATTGAAGAAAACTATACAAGACCTAAAAAGGGATGTAGAAAAAATAAAAATAACCCAAAGTGAGACAACTCTGGAGTTAGAAACCCTAGGAAAGAAAGCAGGAACAATAGATGCAAGATCAGCAACAGAATACAAGAGATGGAAGAGAGAATTCAGGTGCAGAAGATTCCATAGAGAACATGGGCACAACAATCAAAGAAAATGCAAAATGCAAAAAGATCCTAACTCAAAACATCCAGGAAATCCAGGACACAATGAGAAGACCAAACCTACAGATAATAGGGGTAGATGAGAATGAATATTTTCAAATTAAAGGGCTAGCAAATATCTTCAACAAAATTATAGAAGAAAACTTCCCAAACAAAAAGAGAGAGATGCCCATGAACATACAAGAAGCCTATAGAACTCCAAATAGACTGGACCAGAAAAGAAATTCCTCCCAACACATAATAATCAGAACAACAAATGCACTAAATAAAGACAGAATATTAAAAGCAGTAAAGGAAAAAGGTCAAGTAACATATAAAGGCAGGCCTATTAGAATTACACCAGACTTCTCACCAGAGACTGTGAAAGCCAGAAGATCCTGTATAGATGTTATGCAGACCCTAAGAGAACACAAATGCCAACCCAGGCTGCTATACCCAGCAAAATTGTCAATTACCATAGATGGAGAAACCAAAGTATTCCATGACAAAACCATTTTCACACAATACCTTTCCAAGAATCCAGCACTTCAAAGGATAATAACAGGAAAACACCAACACAAGGACGGAAACTACACCCTAGAAAAAGCAAGAAAGTAATCCTTCAACAAACCTAAAAGAAGATAGCTGCAAGAACAGAATCCCAACTTTAACAAGAAAAATAACAGGAAGCAACAATTACTTTTATTTAATTTCTCTTAACATCAATGGACTCAATTTCCCAATAAAAAGACATAGACTAATAGACTAACTACACAAGCAGGACCCAACATTTTGCTGTTTACAGGAAACCCACCTCAGGAAAAAAGACAACCACTACCTCAGAGTGAAAGGCTGGAAAACAATTTTCCAAGCAAACAGTCCTAAGAAACAAGCTGGAGTAGCCTTTCTAATATTGAATAAAATTGACTTTCAACCAAAAGTCATCAAAAAAGACAAGGAGGGGCACTTTATACTCATCAAAGGTAAAATCTACCAAGATAAACTCTCAATTCTGAATAACTATGCTCCAAATGCAATAGCAGCCACATTCATTAAAGAAACTTTAGTAAAGGTCAAAGCACACATTGCACCTCACACTATAATAGTGGGAGACTTCAACACCCCACTCTCACCATTGGACAGATCCTGGAAACAGAAACTAAACAGAGACACATGGACACAAACAGAAATCAGGATCAGATTAATGACCTAAACAGTCCTATATGTCCTAAAGAAATAGAAGCAGTCATTAATAGTCTCCCAACCAAAAATAGCCCAGGACCACATGGGTTTAGAACAGAGTTCTATAAGACTTTCAAAGAAGACCTAATTCCAGTTCTTCTCAAAATATTCAACAAAATAGAAAGTCAAGGTACACTACCCAATTCATTCTATGAAGGCACAATTACTCTGATACCTAAACCACATAAAGACATAACAAAGATAGAGAACGTCAGACCAGATTCCCTTATGAATATCTATGCAAAAATACTCAATAAAATTCTCCCTAACTGAATCCAAGAACATATCAAAAAGATCATCCATCAGGACCAAGTAGGCTTCATCCCATGGATGCAGGGATAGCTTAATATACAGAAATCCATCAATGTAATCCACTATATAAACAAACTCAAAGACAAAAACCACATGATTATCTCTTTAGATGCTGAGAAAGCATTTGACAAAATCCAACACCCATTCATGATAAAAGTCTTGGAAAGATCAGGAATTCAAGGCCCATACCAAAACATAATAAAACAATCTACAGCAAACCAGTAGCCAACATCAAAGTAAATGGAGAGAAACTCGAAGCTATCCCACTAAAATCAGGGACTAGACAAGGCTGCCCACTTTCTCCCTACCTATTCAATATAGTACTTGAAGTCCTAGCCAGAGCAATTCAACAACAAAAGGAGATCAAGGGAATTCAAATTGGAAAGGAAGAAGTTAAAATATTACTCTTTGCAGTTGATATGATAGTATATATAAGTGACGCTAAAAATTCCACCAGAGAACTCCTAAACCTGATAAACAGCTTCAGTGAAGTAGCTGGATATAAAATTAACTCAAACAAATCAGTGGCCTTTCTCTACACAAAGGATAAACGGGCTGAGAAAGAAATTAGGGAAACAACACCCTTCACAATAGTCACAAACAATATAAAATACCTTGGTGTGAATCTAACTAAGGAAGTGAAAGATCTGTATGATAAGAACATCAAGTCTCTGAAGAAAGATATTGAAGAAGATCTCAAAAGATGGAAAGATCTCCCATGCTCATGGATTGACAGGATTAATATAGTCAAAATGGCTATCCTGCCAAAAGCAATCTACCGATTGAATGCAATCCCCATCAAAATTCCAACTCAATTCTTCACTGAGTTAGAAAGGGTTGTTTGCAAATTCATCTGGAACAATAAAAAAAACCTATAATAGCAAAAACTATTCTCAAAATTAAAAAAACCTCTAGGGGAATCACCATGCCTGACCTCAAGGTGTACTACAGAGCAATTGTGATAAAAAGTGCGTGGTACTGGTACAGGAACAGACAGGTAGATCAATGGAATAGAATTGAAGACCCAGAAATGAACCCACACACCTATGGTCACTTGATCTTTGACAAAGTAGCTAAAACCATCTAGTGGAAAAAAGACAGCATTTTCAGCAAATGGTGCTGGCACAACTGACAGTTATCATGCAGAAGAATGCCAATTGATCCATTCTTATCTCCTTGTACAAAGCTCAAGTCTAAGTGGATCAAAGACCTCCACATAAAACCAGACACACTGAAATTTATAGATGAGAAAGTGGGGGAAAGTCTCAAAGATTTGGACCCAGGGGAAAAATTCCTAAACAGAACAACAATGGCTTGTGCTGTAAGATCAAGTATTGACAGATGGGACCTTATAAAATTGTAAAGCTTCTGTAAGGCAAAAGACACTGTCAATAAGACAAAAAGGCCACCAACAGATTGGGAAAGGATCTTTACCAATCCTAAATCTGATAGGGGACTAATATCCAATATATACAAAGAGCTCAAGAAGCTGGACTCCAGAAATTCAAATAACCCCATTAAAAATGGGGTAGAGAACTAAACAAAGAATTCTGAAGTGAGGAATACCAAATGGCAGAGCACCTGAAAAAAAAATGTTCAACATCCTTAATCATCAGAGAAATGCAAATCAAAACAACCCTGAGATTCTACCTCACACCAGTCAGAATGGCTAAGATCAAAAACAGAGAGGACAGCAGATGCTGGCGAGGATGTGGAGAAAGAGGAACACTTCTCCATTGCTGGTGGGATTGCAAGCTGTTACAACCACTCTGGAAATCAGTCTGGAGGTTCCTCCAAAAATTGGACATAGTAGTACTGGAAGATCCAGCAATACCTCTACTGGGCATATATCCAGAAGATGTTCCAACTGGTAATAAGAACACATGCTCCACTATGTTCATAGCAGCCTTATTTATAATAGCCAGAAGCTGGAGAGAACCCAGGTGTCCCTCAACAGAAGAATTGATACAGAAAATGTGGTACATTTGCACAATGGAGTACTACTCAGCTATTAAAAACAATGAATTTATGAAATACTTGGGCAAATGGATGTATCTGGAGGATATCATCCTTAGTCAGGTAATACAATCACAAAAAAAGTCACTTGATATGCACTCACTGATAAGTGGATATTAGCCCAGGAACTTAGAATACCCAAGATACAATTTGCAAAACACTGAAAAATCAAGAAAAACAAAGACCAAAGTATGAATACTTCATTCCTTCTTAGAATAGAGAACAAAACACCCATGAAAGTAGTTACAGAGACAAAGTTTGGAGCTAAGACGAAAGGATGGACTATCCAGAGACTACCCCACCTGGGTATCTATCCCATAATCAGCCACCAAACCCAGACACTATTGCATATGCCAGCAAAATTTTGCTGAAAGGACCCTGATATAACTATCTCGAGTGAGGCTATGCCAGTGCCTGGCAAATACAGAAGCGGTGCTCATAGTCATCTATAGGATGGAACACAGGGCCCCCAATGGAGGAGCTAGAGAAATTACCCAAGGAGCTGAAGGGGTCTACAATCCTTTAGATGGAACAACAATATGAAGTAACCAGTACACCCAGAGCTTGTGTCTCTAAATGCATATGAAGCAGAAGATGGCCTAGTCGGCCATCATTGGGAAGAGAGGCCCCTAGTCTTACAAACTTTATATGCCCCAGTACAGGGGAATATCAGGGCCAAGAAGTGGGAGTGGGCAGGTAGGGAAGCAGGGCGTGGGGGGTATAGGGAACTTTCGGGATAGCATTTGAAATGTAAATAAAGAAAATATCTAATAAAAAGAAAACTTCTTTATACTAAAAGAAGAATAAATATTAAGTGAGCTAAAGCAAACCTCTCTTAAATAAATAAAATTAAAACTGTGATAATATATTATCAGAAAAACAAAAGATACCAAAGTTCCATGTGTTGACAAGAATATAGACATATGTCACATACTGCTGGTTGAAATATAATAGAATAACTACTTGGAAAAACTGCTTATCCTTGTGTACTTAACTGATCACACATAATCTACTCTGGTCTAGGGCAGGTTTGTGCTCAAGAAAATTAAAAGTCAATTTCCATGCAAAACTATGTACAAGACATTCATGACATCATAATTCAAAAGTAAGTAAAAAAATTAAAATCCCTAGGAGATAGCCAGAATTCCATAAAAGATGCATGTTTGATGAAACGGTCCCACAATGTACAGCAATAAAGAAATAACAGTAAAGTCTACAAGTATAGATAACCATAAATGTAAATCTCACTAAGTTGTCAAGGAGGATACACAAAACCATCCTCATGTGATGAGTGATTCAGAGACTTTCCCTATTCTCTCCATAAGAATTTGTGGCTAGGTTAGGAAAAATCAACACCCACTTCCTTTTATTTCAAATAAACATGGCTTTTTTAATTTTATTTTTAATTTTTTTTCTTTTTGTTATCTGCTGGTTAACCTGGAGGAAACGTGTAATTAGACCAGGAAAAAAAAATGCTATGGAAGGAAACATGGCAATTACTTACAGACAGGTGTGTAACTGAGAAAGCCAGAACATACCTGGGCCACAAGATCTGTCCTAACTCACAGATGGCTGGTAACCTTGGGTCATTAGACCACAAAAAGAAGAATCGAGCAGGCATACCTCCCAAGCCATAGGGGTCTTCGGCAGAGAGAGAAAATGTGACCCTCATCTGGAAAAGCTTCATGTGTTCCTAACAGTGCAAACAAACAAACAAACAAACAACAACAAAAATAAACCTTATAGGCCCAAGGAACTGACGTAACAGCCATAATGTTCGAGGCATAATATGATTTAGTAATGACTCTTTTTCTTGTTGCCAGCCTTTTTCTTAGGTAAACAAACATAGTCTAGAAAGACACAAGATGACTACTCCAGGGACTCCACTAAGAGTTAGGATCCAGATGTGACACGAAGCAGCACAGGCTGACTGCTGTTTTCTTTCTTCTCAGCAATGGTTAGGATGGGAATCAGGCTGTAGAGCAGAGTCCAGACCAAGGTACCATGGTCTGTACCATGTGCTGCTGCCTGAGCTTTTACTTTGTCTTCATACAACACTCACATGCATTTGCCCCATCAAGGAAAGAGGTATGCAATACAGACTGCAGACCAAGACATACTTTCAAATCTATGCTGCTGGGTTTTGCTTTTGAAAGGGCAAATTATCAGGTTCCTTTTAAAAAAATGAAAATCAAGTTTGACTTTTTTACATCAGAAACTTCTTCCATTTACGTGTGTCATTCTATCACTGCTCTTCACAATAATAACTGTCCCCTGGGTTTCTAAACCATCAGGAGAATGTGTCAAAAAGCACATGGAACAATGGATATCAGAAAAGAGGACCACCATGTGATCATGTAGGCAAACAAGCCCAGGAGTCTTTCACCTGCCTCATCTCTCCCTATGGGCAGTCACCACAGGTACCACCGACCTTACCTAGAGCAGCCCTGCCCAGTGGCTCACCTCTCTCTATGCACTGCAGCAGCATGGCTCCCAATGACCTTTTCCCTCCTAGTGGCTGTCCGTGGCTACTCTCTGAACAGTTCCTATTCAGTCCATTCTCCACACAATCACACTCTAACAAGAATCAAATCATGTCCCTCTCCTACTCTAACCTTTCATAGTCAATATACAGCTGACATACCTTACAGGCCTTAAACTGAGCGAGTCATTCCCCCTTTCCACCTCCCTCCAACATGGCTACATATCGTGTGCCAGTCTCTGGGCTTGACCTCTGCTCTTAGACCGATCCCAGTCTATGTGGTGCAAGCACAGCAACAACACAGTGAGTACATGCCTTGCTTCTTCTTTGTCATTCAGAACTCAGGTCAAATGCTACTTCAGGAAACTGACCTTTGGGGGACAATGTAACTTCCATGAGTCCCATCCCTACCGTTTTCTCTATAGAGTGGCTCCAGTTACTGATTTCCCTTTGCTTACCACCAGTTTTTACACACTGATATTAGAACAAGTACCTAGAGAATGTGTTAATGAAATTAAGGTGTGCATGATTCGTCATCACAGAAGACAGGATTGCATAAAAACGAGCAATACTTCTTTTTAGTTAAGTTTTTCGAGACAGGGTTTCTCTGTGTAGCCCTGGCTGTCTTGATACTCACTTTGTAGACCAGGCTGGCCTTGAACTCAGAAATTCACCTGCCTCTATCTCCCAAGTGCTGGGATTAAAGGAGGCAATACTTTAGAAATGTGGACAATCATCAGAATCAAGTCAAAAGTTTACTCAGAATGTAGAATGCTCTACCCACTTCCCAGGGTTTGATTCAGCTGTCTTTTGTGGATTCGGACAGCTACTATTTTAACAAATACTACCTGCAAATATGATACAGTAAAGCATGGGCCATTTGGGGAAAATGTTCAGCTTCCTTTTGAATAAAGCCACCCATGCAAGGTTCAGATATCTATGGAGTTTATTGATGCCCCTGCCTCAAAGTGAGCTGCTCTGTTTTTTGCCACCTGGTACCAAAGTATGCTTTCTCACATGGAACTACAACTGCACAGAACAACTGCCTCTGGTCAGAAGGAAGGGAAGACAAAGGAAACGACTTAGTCATCATGTCCCACATGATCTTGTCACTAGTGCTCTGGTAACATGCTGACAGGACTCCATGTGACACTTCTTCTTGTCTGGAGCTGGTGTGGATGGCGAGTCCACAGATTTCTCTCAGGTTACACTAGGAGGCAGAGAAAGGGAAAGCAAGAACGTGGAAGAGAGCATGACTCACATGAGGAAACACATGAAGAACAGGGAAGGTGAAGCCTGTCTACATTCAGTCAAGTGGAAGCTGTACACTTGCCTCCTCTATGTGCATCTCACAGACCCTTCACACACACACAGATACACACACACCCAACACACAGACAATGACTCATACATATTGAAAACATGGGCATATATCAGCTTGTTGTCTACTTTATGCATGTTCTCTCTGCAGTCCTCTTGTTTGTCTCATAGAATAGACCAAACATTGATAGAAAGAGGACCCAAAACACCAACAGGAACTAGCATTTGCTGAAGACTTTCTACATATCACTCTCTGTATGTTACTATTTTCTAGCCTTTGTCTTCATGTTCTCAAAATACTGAGGTAGGTGCCATTGTTTCACAAGGTCCAAAATTCTAGGCATATAATAAATGAACAGCGGGGTTGACTTGAATCTGTATTCTTCCATTGGCAAATTATAGGATAGTGTAAGCATCAAAATATATTGTGATGATAATGGAGTATTCTTATTTAAAAGAACAGGGATCTCTAGTAGTATTGAGAGAGACAAATTCATTAACAAGCAAAGGAAGAAGTGAAACTATACTCAATAACAAGTAACGCTTGTAGCCTAGTAACTGCACAGGGAAGGAGGTACAGAAGCAACACTTAACAGGTGTCATGGTAACAAGCTTTATGGCAAGAATCACACATAAAATACCACATCTGTACCAAATCACACTGCAGTCACTGTTAAATTCTGTATACTGGCCAAGAAAACACACAAGTACTACCGCACAAGTACTAACCTTGTCCTTTCTGTGTTGGGAGATTATGAAAATTATTAACTAGAAGTATTCTTCACAATACAAAGATTCCGAGAGTTGCAGATACATACATAGATATTCAAATGTAACACCTTCTCTATCTCCAACCACAATCTCCTTGAGAGAACTTACTCGGGGGACAAAAGAAGAGAACCTCTGTGATTACACTGATGCCGTTTGGAGCAAACATTTGACAGACGGCTGTCATAGAAGTCTTCCACAAAACTGGGTCTTGGACATTTGTTTATTTACTCATAATTCACTCCATTCTCAGCAACTTCAAATGCTGGAACTGAGACACGGATGTATGTTAGTATCAAGTGCTTTTTTATCATAAAGCAAGTAATCTAACATTTCCACTTAAATGATTCTTCAATAGCCTCTATTAAGATTTACCTGAAGACAGTTGACTACAGTAAAATATGTGGAAAGTGTAATTTAAAATACCTGTCACTTAAAATGGCATCAAGAAATATGAAATAACTAGCAAAATTTTGCCAAGTACTATGTAGTGCCTGGACACTGAATGGGACAAATCATTGCTGAGATAATATGCTGATGTATTCCCCATATTCTGGTAGACAACAAGTACTATTAAATAATGAGTAATCTTCAGACACTGGGTTATTCACTTATTTAAAAAAAAAAAAGCTTGGAGAAGTCTTTAAGAATTGTTACATAATATCAGCAGGAAATTTTGTTTTTTATGAGTTGAGTTAAGGTTTCCTTTAAAAAAAATCAAACTAGATCACAAGATGAGGTTCTCTTTGCCACCCATGTCCCCTTCAATGGCCCCTATTTCCATCTTATCTCAGGACAAGAGAATATCTACATGCACAAATATAAACATAGACACATCCTAAATGGTAGGATACAAAAATCAACTCAAAATGAACAATGGTATAAATAGTATAGAAATATATGGCTCCGCTAAAATTTTTAAAGATTTATTTTTATTTTATGTGTGTATGTGTTTGCTTCCATATAAGTTTGAACACCACATGCATGACTGGTGGTGCCCATGGAGGTAAGAAGAGGGTGTTGGATTCCCTGCAGCTGGAGTTACAGACAAGTTGTGAGCTCTCATGTGGTCTTTGGAAATTGAACTCAGGTTTTCTGGAAGAACAATCAATGATATTGGCTGCTGAGCAACCTTGCCAGCCACACAGTTTTTAATTTCTTTACCTGTTGGCTATTGTTTAGGTTGCTTTCAATTTAGTATTACAAATAAAAAATTATATGCAACAAAATAGAGCAATTTAAACACCCATACAAAATGAATCAAAGAAGCAAGATATCTCTAAATTCTGATTCTATCTAAATACATTTCCAGGATATACAAATCATCTATAATGTTAGATTGCTGTATTTGCCTGAAGACAGGATAGGCAGTAGGTGGGATAGAGAACCTGACTAACTTAAAAATGAAACCTTATGGGCTGGTAAATAATAATGAAACTTAGGCCTACTTGATTACATGGTGTCTATTGTCATTATGGAGCAGAGTAGAAAATAATAAATGTTTTTTACAAGGTTGGTATGTTAGACTTCAGAGTGGGCCCAGTGACTAAGACGATTTGCTGCTCTCACAGAAGACCTGGCCAGGGTTTCCAGCACCTACTTGGTGAGCCACAAAGGTCAATATATCTAGATCCAGGGGATGTAATACCCTTTTCTGGCCTTCACACACTCATTATATGTACATGCTCAATATACATCATATTTTTTAACTGTAATTATTCAGATTTTTTTTAAAGCAGATATGCAATGGTCAACAGTGTGGTGAACAAAGTCTCTTAAAATCAAGAAATGTCTGTGTTAAAATCAGATTCTTATCAAGACCATCAAAACAGATGCATCTTTTAACAGTGGAGACAGTCATCTAAATCATTGATGATGGTTTAAGTGGATATTACCACTGAAGATCTCAGAGACCCGGTGGATGAGCAATCTTGTCTCCTTTTCACAGAGAGGGAATTGGGCAGAGAGCAGGCCCAGGTGCGTAATTTACTATCCATGAACACCCCATATTTTCATGGAAAAATGGCTCCTGGGCACCCTGAACCAGGACAGTACACTCACTCTGTGTATCCAGGAGGAATCCACATCTCTCTCCTACAAGAGATAGTGCAGTACCAAAAGGACTTGGGTCTGTAATTATTTTCATCTTTCCACGTCCAAGAAGGTCACCCCCTCCCCACCATAAAACAATCACATTCTCAGCTCAGTCCAAATACTTGGGGGCAAGGAATTTCTGCTCTTCTTGCCAGATCACCTAGTGCTCCACAAAAAAAAAAAAAAAAAAAAAAAAAGCTATCCTGCTAGCCTTAATGACGTCAGGTTTCTATAGCAACCGCCATCCACAGGCTGCTGTATAGAGACGCCCCCGCTCATCCTCCCTTGTGCCCTAGACTTTTCTGAATATAAAATGTCTTCACCTTCATACTACCTGAGAAAGCATAGTGAGAGAAAGTGGGGAGAGAGTCAGGAAATTAAAAGAACTCTGACCAGGTTATGTGAACAAAACATATCCCTAGAGACTGGCCCCTTCTCTCTGTAATAGATCATGCTGGTTTCCATTTAAAAGTCCTCAAGGTCACCCTAATGATGTCAGGTTTCTATGGCAACCGCTCTTCGCAGGATGTTCAACAGACTGGAAATGCTTCTCCACAGCCCTCCCTTCCTTGTCTTTTCATTTTTCTGAAAGCAAAACAGCATCGCCCTTCAACCCACCTGAGAGAGCAAGCTCATTTAAGAAACCAAGCAGGAAAGCAGGCAATTGGCAGAAGCCTGTCCAGTTTGTTGAAATTAAGCATGTTTCTGTGGTCAAAAATTTTGTTTGTTTGTTTTTTTAAGTAACTGCCTAAATAAATACTAAATAATTAAATAGAAAAATATGTTTAAAAATGACAGTGACAAGTGTTTTCTTTTTGTTGTTTTTTTTTAATCTTATACATGAAATTTGGGCAAAAAGAACATAAAAATAGAAATACTGTTAGGAAAAAAGAATAGAATCTGCAGAGAAGAGAAAGTGATTAGCAGAAGACCACATTATAATGTGAATATGGATATGTCATAATGGAGCTCATTATTTTAATATATTAAATTTTTAAGTACCCTGTCCAAAACAAACAAACAAACAAAAATCAAAAATAAATCTTGGCCATGGAAGAGTAGTATAAGTAAAAAGAAACCAAGCGATATCTTTTGGGGCTCCTTTAGATTTGCTAATCTTGTCAGGTAAGCCTATAATACTCATATACCTTACTAAACATTTAGACATCTATAGTTAAAAAAAAAAAAAAGCCGGGTGATGGTGGCATATGCCTTTAATCCCAACATTTGGGAGGCAGAGGCAGGCATATTTCTGTGTTCGAGGCCAACCTGGTCTACAGAGTGAGTTCCAGGACAGCCAGGACTACACAGAGAAACCCTGTCTCGAAAAACAAAACAAACAAAAAACAAAAAAACCCCAAAAAACAAACAATCAAAAAAAAAAAAAAAACTAAGACCTTGTTTTCTAATGATGTGACTGGATAATCTAAAAACACCAACAAATGTCAATTAATAATTCTCAGAATTATTTCATAGAAGTCTTAGAATAATAAATCCATAATTTAGTTGTCAGAAATCTAACCACTTCGGTCATACATTGGCTTATTCTTAAAAAAAAAATTACTCACCATTGCTGATATTTTCTCCCATATAGAAGGATATCCATGAACCAATATGCAATAGCCCCTCTCTGTCTGCATAGTCGGTCATGATCTACCTGACTTGGTATACTGGAAATTGTGTGCATGTGCATGTCTGTGTGTATATATGCTTGTGTGTGTGTGTGTGTGTGTGTGTGTGTGTGTGTGTGTGTGTGTGTGTACTAGGATGACTTTTAATAGGTTTAAAACTGTTTCCCTCTTTTTTGTGTCTGTCTCCCAAAGTACTTCTATCTCTTTCTTCAAAAGGTTTAGATGACATAGCAAAATTCATTCTGTGCAAAATCTAAGATCTAAACCAAGAGTGTCCAATTTTGACATTGCAACATTACATCATCATCTACAAATTCCATGCTCAAGAGCTGTGCAATGAAGTTCCAAAGAAACATTAATAAACAGTAAAATGTTTTAAGTAGGTTTATAATTTGGGGTTGGGTCACCTTCATAATTATCCTTTAACAGACCCCCTAAGGAGACAAAAGGAGAAAACTCCAGGGACTTTATACTTTAGAAGGTTAAGAGTTTCTAACATGTTGGCTTCCTACTAATATTTCCAAAATTTTCCACACACTGGCTTGCACTGCTGAGTTGAGGCAGTCACAAAGGTCACAGGTGTCTGCTGTCTTATAAAAGAGTTCGTCTGTGAATAGGTGAACAAGGAAAGTGACTTTATTAACAAGGGCTATCCTGGTAGCAGGAGACAGTGTTTCAAGAACCACCTTTTTGTAATAGATATTGTATATGTATTATTATTATTTGCATTTGACCACCAGAAAGGAAGTTTCCTGGTCAGTCAAGCTCAATGCCCTGCAACCAAAATATGTGTGTCTTCAGCAATAAAGTTTTATTGTCTATAGTGGCAAAGCAACAGGAATGACAGTAGTCTGTTGCTTTGGGGAAGTTTTGGGGGGGGTTCTCCTTGACTCATAAGGTGGAATGTTACCTGGCACTGAGACTTTCATTCAATAATCCATATATTTAGCATTATTCACCTGGGCAGGTTATTTTCCTTCAAAATCATTTAAATTTATTTAACTTGTATTTATTTTATGTGTCTTGGTGTTTTGTCTGAATGTCTTTCTGTGCATTATGTGCATGTCTGATGCCTGTGGAAGTCAGAAAAGGAGGTTAAATCACCCCTGGGAATGATGTTACAGGCCATTGTGGGCCATTGTGTGGGAGCTGGACTCACATCCACATGCTGGAAGAACAGCCAGTACTCTTAACCACTGAGAACATCTAAGTCCCTGACCTCCACAGATATCCTGAACTAAATACACAGATCTAATAATCTGAGGCTATGATCCATATATGAGTGAAAATGTTCCATTTGTCTCTCTTTGTATAAGATTGTCTAATTACATTAATCTTTCTGCAAATTTCATAATTTCATTTTTCTTTTCAGATGAATAAAATTACATCAGATATATTCCATTTCCATCATCCGCTTAGCACTTGATGGACATGTAGGCTGATTCCATTTGGTAGGTGTGATGGTTTGTATATGTACGACCCAGGCAGTGTCACTATCAGAAGGTGTGGTCCTACTTCTTGGCCCTGGCGTTCCCCTGTACTGGGGCATATAAAGTTTGCAGATGGGTAGGAGAGCAGAGTGGGGGGAGGGTATAGGGGACTTTCGGGATAGCATTTGAAATGTAAATAAAGAAAATATCTAATAAAATTTGGGAAAAAAAAGAAAGTGTGGTTAGTCAAATGATTTGGTTAATTTTTGAAATGTTTATGTCATTTGCATTTTTCTTTTGAGAATGCTTTGTTCAGTTCTATAACCCATTTTAATTGGGTTTCTTGTTTTCTTGATGTTTGATTTCTTGAATTCTTTGTATATTCTAGATGTTAATCTCCTATAACCCAGATTTATTAGGTTGTTTTCTTTATGTTTGGTTTGGTTCCTTGAATTCTTTGTATAACCTAGATGGTAATCTTCTGTTGTTCATATAAGACTATAAAGAATTTCTCCTGTTCTGTTTTATTCTTTTTTTTTTTTTTTTTGGTTTTTGATTTTTGATTTTTGGTTTTTCCAGACAGGGTTTCTCTGTATAGCCCTGGCTGTCCTGGAACTCACTTTGTAGACCAGGCTAGCCTCGAACTCAGAAATCCACCTGTTCTGTTCTTGAATAGCAGTTTCCTTAACTTTTTAATTTCATGAGATCCTATTTGTCAATTTTTGCTTTTATTTCTTAAGAGATGGGTGTCCAAGGTATTTTTAAAAGTATATTTATATTCTTCCACTTTGCTGAAAGTTTTTTTATCAGTTCTATGAATTTTCTTTGATTAGCCTCTCTTCTCATATGGCTCTAAATATTTCTATACTATATTAAATACAAGTGGAGACACCCTTGTCTTATTGATCTTAATGAGATGCTTAAAGATTTTCTCAATTTCATATAGTATTCACTATAGGTTTGTCATGTCAAAGCTTTATTTTGCAGGGATATTTTCTTTCTGTTCCAAGGTCCTTGAAGAATTGTCAACATCTTTTGCTACACCATTAGATGTAGATGATAACGTGACATTTTGTCCATGAGCCCATGACATAAATTTTGTTTTTATGAAGCAGGATTTTACCTTATCCCAGGCTGACTTAAAACTCACTCAGTATACCAACTGACCTCAAACTCATGTTGATCCTCCTAACTCAGCTTTCTGAATGTTGTGATTCATTCAGAAGCTGTGACTCCCCCACATACAAGGATTTTCTTTTTACAAGAACGGCAAGGTCACTCTGTGAAGAAAGGCAGCGTTTTCAACAAATAGCATTTGAGAAATAGGTCATTCACAGTAAAGGTCAAATTTGACTCGTATGCTTACACTGTATGAAAATTACAACTAAAATTATAAAAGCTTTTTAAAGTATATGTAAGAATAAAGGTTCACCATACTGGATAAAACAATACATTAGATATGATATCAAAGTACGATGGCAAAATAAAAATTAGCTAAGTTTGGTTTTATCAACATCCAAAACTTTTAGCATATCAAAACATATTACCAACATTCAGAGAATGAAAAAAATCATTTAAATATCTAATAAAAGATTAAAAATTATTTAATCATAAAAATCATTTAAACATCTAAGAAAGTATTAATTCATTTAAATATATAAGAAAGGATGAATATTGAGAATATATATTATTTCCAGGGTAATGTGGCTTCCTAATAGAAACCCAGTAATTTTATTTATGTAACTTATAAAAGTATTTATTTACATATATTGAACCCTTCTCACATCACTAATAAAACTAACTTGATCATGGGAAATCTTTTGAATGTGTTTTTGAAATTTAATTTGTAAATATTTTATTGAGAATGTTTTGAAACTGGTCTGTCATTTCATTCTTTTGTTGCCTCTTTGTCTCCTTTTGGTATTAGGGTAACAAAGGCATCATACAAACAGAGTTAGGTAAAGTTCCTGACTCTTCTGATACATGACATGGAATAGTGGAGATGCATTATTGTTAGCTCTTCTTTGAATGTCTGGTAAAATTCACCAGCAAATGCATCTGGGACTGGATATTTTTCAGATGGGAAATTTCAAGTTGTCTGTTATATTTCTGCTTAAATTGTGTTTTTTAAAATAATCCTGGTTTATTTTTGGCATGTAGTAATCCATCTATTTTGTTACGATTTGTCAAAATGAAATCTGTTTTTTAGGTATCTATTGTAACCATATTCCCTCTCATTTTATTAATTTGAGTCTTCTTTCTTTTGCTTAGATTATTAGGGTTACTATTCACATTTTGGGGTTAATTGATGGGCTTAAGTATGTTTGCTTTACTGAGTTGGGTGAGCCTCTATTTGGTGCATATATATTGAGAATTAAATTTTCCTTCTAATAGATTGTTCCCTTTATTAGTATGAGGTAACCCTCTTTACCTATTCTGACAAGAACTGATTTGAACTCTATCCTTAGGGATATTAGAATAGCAACAACATCTGCTTGTTTCTTGGTTCCATTTGCTTGAAATATTTTCTCCATGCTTTTCATTCTAAGAGTATATTTATCTTTGGCAGTAGGGTGTGTTTGTTGGGGGCAACAAAAAGAAGGTTCTATTTTCTAATCCAATATGTTAGTCAATGGTTTTTGAAGGGTGAACTGAGATCATCAATATTCAGAGTTTTAATTGAAGGATGTGCTGCAATAATGCTAGGGCCTTTGGATTTTAGAGCTTGTTAAACTAAAGGAATGTTGTGCTTAAGAAGTAAGACTAGCCGGGCGTGGTGGCGCACGCCTTTAATCCTAGCACTTGGGAGGCAGAGGCAGGCGGATTTCTGAGTTCGAGGCCAGCCTGGTCTACAGAGTGAGCTCCAGGACAACCAGGGCTATACAGAGGAACCCTGTCTCGAAAAACCAAAAAAAAAAAAAAAGAGGCCCACCTTAGCCCAGTGCCTGGGATGGGAAACCGAAAAAAGTAAGACTAGAGGATAATTATGGAAGAAAGAAGAAGAGAAGAGTTTTTAAAAGTATGAGTACCTATTTGAAATATAGCAGAAGCAATAAGATATAGTTGAATGATATTATAAAGAATGCTTTGTAGTTGACTAGGTGAAGATATACACTCAACAACCCTAAAACCTAAATGAAAAGTGTATTAATTCACATGGTTGTAGTACAAGTTCATGCTATGCTGGTATGCTAATTACAATCAAATATCATGATACTTTCCCTTGGAAATTTCTTCAAAAATACCTTGATAAGATGTTCGGTCATCTGTATACACATACAAACTCAAAAAATTATATAGTCAAATTTCTAATGAAGTCTTACCACATCTTCAGAAGTAAGAGAATCCCACTGACTGAAACTTGCTTTGCAATTCTAAGGCATGTGAGAAACAAACCTAGAAGAAAAAATGGTTCTTACCCGATAAAGAAAGATCACTCAAAAGGAGGAACTATTTCATCAAACTTTTAAAACATTTTGGATTTACATGTCTGCTTAGTGTAGTCTATGTGTCATTTGGGTTCAGATGGATGCTTTTCTGTTCCATGTGGTGCCTGTCACCTGGATCTGCAGTCATCTATTAGTCTGAAAATCTAGATGGTCTCCTCACATGCTTTGCAACTAGTGTTTGCATCTGCTATGTACTCAGCTGGTGCTGTTCCCTGAAGCAACTTATTTGATCTCTGGACCTCCAGGATTACCTGTAAGGGTAGGGGGATAAAAACTGGTCAAACTCATGTTCAGAATAAACGATGAATATTTTATCTGTAAAGATTGGTTATATGTGTTAAACTGACTTGGCCATTTGTGCTTAGATAACAACATTATTCTTCCTGTTTCTGCAACAATGTATTTGGATGGGTTAATATTTAAACCTGTGGTGACTCAGACTGAATAAAGCAGATTGTACTCCGTAATGTAGGTGAGAATTATCGAGTCATTTGGAAGCCCAAGGAAAGCAAAATCCATCTGCTCTTGAGCAGGACATTGTAGCAGATTAACATGGAGTTTAATCTTACCTTAGATTTACCATCTTCTCCAGACTGAAGTTTGCTTTCTGCCTCCAACATACATACCCATAATCATACCCATTCTCTCTCTTTCTCTCAACGTAGCATGCATCTTTATTTTGTTCATTTGAATGCATCTGTACTTTCTGTGTTCCTAAATATAGCAGTCCTAAGGGAAGAACCTCAGGATACATGATTGTAATCAACATCTGAGATGACACTTTCAAAGAGGCAGGTCTGGTAAAATATACCGATGACATTGTCCAAAAGACAGAGACTGCCAATATCTAGAATAAAGGGGACTTACATAGACACAATAGATGTCAAATAATCACATGTGTTTGTTTTCTTGGGCTTGCATTATTATGGCTTAACAACTTGATTGGCCTTTGAATAAGAAACCCTATTTTTAAAAAAATACACATCATGGAGGTTCTGGTGTGTATAACTGCTAAAGAGAACTGGCTGATGGGGCAGGTCAAGAGGCCACGGTAGCATTTATTGCTCTGGGGGGGGGGGGGGACAGCAACTATTTATAAAGTATATTTTTCTGAAAATTGCAGCTCCCGGTTCTTTGGTGTTTGCCCTCTTATAAAGCATTTCTGTTCTGTCTTCATGGATGTGTGAGTACAATACTCATCCTTCTGATCTCACAGACAGCCAGATGGCAAGGAGTCTTCACACCAAAGTGTCTGTCAGCCCAGGTACCTTGAAAGGCTGGTGGATGATCAAATGTGTGAGAACACATTGGGCTGTGAGGGTTGACCACTTCCGGTGTTACTGCTCTGCATTTTCAACAAGGGCCAGATTAGGCCCCTCCCCCTTATCCTAGGGACTTTTATGTCAGCTATGGAAAAATAAGCTATCTAGAGGCAAGGCTTCTTTCCTCTTATATGGAATGGATGGAGAATGTAGGGTTACTTGTAGCTCATAGGGAGGTCTGTGTTTCTGAGGACATAGAAAAGGGAGAGTTTTCTCAGGCAGGGATTAAGGACGGTTTACAGATCCTTTCTGGAGTAGGGACCTGAGCTCTGTGGCAAGGATTACAGAGCACCTGTGGTGTGCTCAAGAACTGAGTAGCTCAGCAGGAGGTAGATTTTTCTGTTCAAATGGAACAAAGACTAGAGTGGTGTCCTGGGGCCAAATGTCATAGTGCTAGTTAGGGAACCTCTCAATTCAGCCATGAACAAGGAGAACACACAAATAAGAGTAGAAGAGATTAAAAAAAAAGAGTAGAAGAGCATACTTTAAGCCTTTTCTGGAGTATAAGAGGTACTGAATAGGCGAATAGCATTACCATTAGACGTTTTAAATATTTACCATGCAGTTAAAAATTATCTCTTAACACTGATTCTAGTCAACTACACACTGCTTCTTCACATCAATGCAAGAAAAAAATCATTTATGCTTGTTAATGTAGTGTACTATTGTTGGAATTTTAGCAAACTTTCTCAATTTTCCATCTTCTTTCCATATGAATAGCACATTTGACATACAAATTTTAATTGTAAAGACAGTGGATCATTTTTAAAGCTTTGTTACACGCCCTGAGTAACTATAGAGTTTGGCAAGATTCATGGTACATCCTTTTAAAATGGAAATTGGAGAACTGTGAGATCTTAATATAATCCTGGGAGAGAAAAACGTGGCTCACATTCTTTGTGGAAACCCTTGGCAGTGTCTATGAGAGAGTAAAGAGAGACTGCATCAGCATCTGTTCCCTTAAGTCTATACTCAGGGAGCCTCAGGCACATGGAGCAAGCATGATCAATGCAGCAACAAATGCCACTTCATTAGGAAGATCCCGGAAGTAAATCCATCAATAACCAATACATCAGGGATTAACACATGAAAGCTGGTATTCTATAGCCTTGACTGCATAGGAATGGCTGAAAAATACTATGGTTTTAGGATACTTTTTAAATGTTCTAAAACAAACATACTTAGCATAAGAAACTCTCTACTTATTTCCTATCTTGGATTATAAAGTGATCCATTAGCTACTTTGCAAATGCAGAAAATGCATTCACATACTACTAGGACTAGAACTGTACTCTTCAGTCCCATCATACTATTATCAGGGTGCTATATTTCCTCCAATTATCATCTTCATATATATGCAAATGTGTATACCTATGTGCTTGCATGTGTGTTGAATGCAAATCTAGCTTAATTGAGCCAATAAGGAAGCACGGTTTGATTTGTGGCTCCTCTGCATTGAGATGACTCTTGCCATCTGTGCTAAGCCATCTAACCCACTTCTGATGCTATCCCATTTGGAAAATGGCAACAGTGTGAAGCCAGCACTATTCACTTTCAACTTTTCCTTGCCCTGTTGAACTAGGACTTCATTGTTGCTTTAAGCTTGCCTTACTGTCCTAATGATCCACTTTGACACCTGACTGCTCAGCAAAGCGGGCATAAAAGGCAGAACAGTCAAATACAACACTGTTCTGTAAGACAGCATTAGTTTCTCCCTGTAAGTACCCATGTGTCGTATTTTCACTATTGTGAAATTCAAAATAGTGCCTGGTTGCTGTTATAAGTTCCTTTTTACTCAGTCTTATTTAGATGGTATTGTTTGGCCTTTAATCATACAACACTTGGCTTGACACTCCCCCCACCCTCTCTCCTCTCTTTCTTATAACACCCAGTATTCCCAGGCAGAATCTCATCCAAGTACTAACCAGGCCTGACCCTACTGAACTTCTGAGATCAGACAAGATAGGGAGTGTTCAGAGTGGTGTGGCCCTAGACTTGAATATTAAACATTTGAAAACTTTGCAAGTCTGGAAATATATTTAAAGAGGTAATATTTTTTAAATACATTGATCCTTCTTTTGTGGTCCAGTTTATAGTTCAATTTTGGGAAGTAGGATGCAGAAACATTTATTTATTTATTTATTTATTTATTTATTTATTTATTTATTTATTTATTGTGGTAAATCGAGAGTAAGCCCAGGGTCTTTTACACACTAGAGAAGTGCTCTACCACTGAATTACACCCACAGTGCACAGGTCCATTTTAAAGATTTTTTTTTCAAGTAGTTGTTTGCTATGTTTCACATAGTAATATAAATCTATCTCTAGTTTTGCAAATCTTTAATATCATTACTGACATTTTCCTAATTATGCTATTATATACCCAAAACTTACATTATGCTTTCTTATATTGACTATAGATTTTCCAACCTGTCTGTTAGGAGTCAGTTCTGAATTGCCTATCCCTGTCCATGAAGACCAGTGTGGGCTTGGCTGACAGTTGATGTGTTTGGGGGAAATGATAGGTTTCTGAGGTCTCTGTCCTAATCAATGGATTAATCTCTTTGTTAGCAGTGAGGAGACAGACACCCAGGCGCTGGCTCTCTTAGCAGCCTGAGTTCCTCTGTGCTATTTGGGACCTCGGCATAGGCTGGATTTTATAGCTTTGCTGCTGAAAGGAACGTCAGGACTAGTTAGTTTATGAAGCCGTGCTGCAGATTTGTATTAAAGCCACTTTACTATAACTTAAGTACAACAGTTGAAAGCCAGGCTCTCAGAAGAAATTAAGGCATATCTGAGAGCATGAATGTAGCTTCCCAAAGAAAGAGTTGCAGATCATTAGACAAATCCAAGTATGTATATGGGCTCCATAAGTAGAACAAGCTATTCATTATCAACATTACCAACACTGGGATTTGTGGCTCATAGTTTACCTCTCAAAAGATAGTTAAGACATCTTTTCTTTTCCCTCCTCCTTTGTTGAGATTATAGGGTGGCTATAAAGATGCCTTAGGTAAAATTCGAATCTGATGAAGGAAACCCAGAAGCCTCTAGTATTGTGCAAGATGTTTTGTAAACGGACTACCTGGTGTTTGCTAGAAAATTCCAGGTTTTTCAGCTGGGAAGTGAGAAAGGAATTTTGCTTAAGGCAGGCAGGGTAGGGGGAGTCCAATAGCACCTGGCTAGGAACTGTTCATTGCAGTGTGCTGGAATTCTTGCTTCTTTGCTGCCTGGAGGATTCCAATGGATTCTGGGGTGGAAGGGAGTCCCTTTTCCTTCTCATGTCCCCAATATTTTCCCTGTCTTTCTCTCCTGACTCAGGCTGATGAATCAGTAATCATGGCCTTACTGAACACTGGCAGGAGCTAAGAGGTAGGGCCTGGTTGAAAGAAGCAGGTGAGCAAGTATACATCTCGTAAAATAGAACTTGTGGCTGGCCCCTTCCTGTATCTGTCTGCATCCTGACAAAGAAAGTGAGCAAGGCTTGCCACATATTCTTTTACCTTGATGGTTCTGCTTCACCTCAGACCCAATAAAACACAACCAACCGATGATGGCTGAAACCTCTGAGAACAGAAGGCAAAATCCCTGTCATTTAAAGGTTGATTTGTTCAGGTAATTATCATGGTGACAGAAAAGTAGCTTGTGTGTTTGTCTATTCGTTTATTTATTTATTCTGATTTTTTTTTTTTTTTTACTTTTGTGTTGGTTAATACTTAACAGAATCTAGAATCACCAGAGACAAGCCTGGGGAAATGTCTGTCAGGAATTATCTTCGATTAAATTAGCTCCTTGGTACTTGTGTAAGGGCTTATCTAAGTTAGGCTAATTGAGGTGAAAAGACTCCTATTGAATGTGGGTAGGACCATTCCTTGGCTGAGGTATTGCATGAGATGCAACAAAAGGAACAGAACAACATCCACCACCCTCTGCTTCCTGACTCAATGTGGCCAGCTGCCTTCTCAAAGCATCTTCCTCCATGCCTTCCTTACCATGATGGACAGGAACCAAAACAAACCCCTTCTCATTTAAGTTGCTTTGGTCAGAGCATTTATTCACCGCAACCAGGAAAGTAATAAAGCATTCTTTCATGGAGGGATAGAAGTTAAGGAGTATGAGACTCCCAGTGAGTTGATTGATAGGTTTTTTTTTGTTGTTGTTCTTTATTAAATGGCCCTGTTTATCAGCAGAACTCTCATTGCCTTAATTCATTTCTTTCTTAAAAGTTACTGTTTCTCTATAGAACATTCATTGCCTTCAGTGGTATTAAAAAAAAACAAAACAATAATACCAGATTTCTTAAAGAGTATAACTTTCACCATTTTCTTAAGTTCATCCTCTCTCTGTCATATACCTAATGTGAACATTCTATCACCATCTTATACTTTTTTTTCATTGCTTTGCTTAGAATAGAAAGGGGACAGGACGTAGATTTTAATCTAATTGCTTCTGATAAATTACAAACTCGGAGTCTTAAGAACTGAGCTGGATTTCTCCTCTAAACACTGCAAGTCCAATTTCCTCCTAGTCTCCATGCTCCCCTTGGCTGATTTTATCTTCTTCTGCAGTTATTACTGCAGTCTTATGAATGACAATTTAATTTAATATTTCTAGGCAGACCTGTCTTATCCTAGAGTTCATTAAGGTTTGTAAAAAGCAAAAAGTCTGATATAAACACTTTCAGACATCCCTGTCTGAGCTTCCAGGAGGAGGAGAAACCAGCTGCAATCTTTGCATAGTTTTTTCAAGGCCTCTTTGAAGTGTTCAGGCTGGCTGATACTGACAGACAGGGAGTTTGCTTGGTTCTTTGACTGATGGTCCTTATGCTTAAGGCAGGCAGAGCAGGAGGAAAGAATTCAATAGCGGCAAGTTAGGAGTCCAATTGCCCTATCCTTCCGTGTCTGCTTTTTACGCAGTTTAACAGTGAGGGTGATTTTTAACAGAGCTTAATACTTACCCAGGGCCACAGAGAGAGGCAGGTCCTCTTTGCCTGTCTCAGTTGCAGTTATAGTACAAGCTATCTGAAAATCTAAAAACCAGCTCTTTCTAAACAAGTGATACCAGGAAAGGAGACCGAACAGACATGGCCTTTTGATAATCTCATTAATGGAATCCAGGCTTTTTCTGTTGCTGGGACAATTTTTAATCTAAGGTAAAAGGTTCTATTTTGTTATAGTAGACAAAAGTAAGTTACTTTATGTTCAAAAAGTTGCCAACTGAAAAATGTGCTGGCTTGAAAATTGCTCCCCAGCTTTGGCTAAATGAGAGCTAATTTGGAGGATGGTCTCACATACCCAGGATAGCTTTGAACTCAAAAATCTTTCTACCCCAATTCCCAAATGGTGGAATTACAGACCAGTGCCACTACACCCACCTTCTAAGGTTAGAAAGATGCAGTATTTCTTCTATGAGACTCTGCACCTGACTCCACTATGATTCTATGTAGGACAAAGATAAAAACTTATAAGTGACTAGATTGTGATTGCCTATACTCATCTATAATTCTCAGCACAATCCAAATATGCATAAGGACCTTTCGTGGTATTATTTCTGAAAGTAAGTTTTAAGTGTTCTTCATAAATAGTTTCTATTGTGAATAAAAAATAAATCAACCAGAATCAAAACTATGGATTGTTATATATAATTTTAATTAATAACTGCAAAATTAATCACCAAATAAATGCATGCTTTCTTTTATTAGTGAGTACCTGCTATATTAGGCACTGTGCCAAAGACTGAACTTCAGGATAACAAAAACAAAATTATTGTAGTACATGAACAGTGCATGAACCTATGCAGAAATTATATATGTATAATTAAAATTTATAGTTTCAGTATCATAATTCAGTTCATTAGTAATTTAGTAACTTAACTGAATAATTTTAAAAATTAAAGAAAGTACTAGCTTAACTATAGTCATACACTGAATATTTAATATATTCCAACTTAATAATTTTAGAACTGTATATTCATTGTGTAATAAATTAATTCAGATCATGTTTGTAAAATGGTGAGATTTCTGTCAGTTTCTTTGTGCCTATGTTGTCAAAACTCAGGCATATGAAAAATCAACTGAGAAACGATTAAAAATAGTAATTTCTGATTTATAGGTTGCTAACAGTGGACAGCAGGCTGAGATAGGCACCCAAGTGTTAATAATTAAATTTTAACATTTCCTTTATGGGTACAGGTAGATGGCTTGTGTTCCCCTAAACACTAACATATTATAAGGTCTATATTACATATGGGATTAAAAACTTTATTTGGGGCCTTTCTTTAAAGTTTCCAGATCAGTGATTGCTAGCCTTCAGCTGTAGAGTCAAGAACAGTGTCAAACAGGGTTTCTAAACTAGACAGTACTTAGCCTATTAGAGTAATTAACAATTCCCTATTTATCTACTGCATCAGGCCCTGACCAACAGTCAAATTAAGACAGTATTATTGTCTAAAGGATACACGATGCATAAAAATCAAACTGCAAAATATTTATTTAAGGTTTTAAGAGTTCACAGTGGAGTTTAAGTGTGGACAGGATGGACTAGATGCAGCCACACAATGCCTGTTCCTCCAGTGAAATTGATATTGCTAGGAAGTCTATTAAGTGGGGTGGGGGTGTGGGCAGGCCTGCTGAGAGGCTGCTTTCGGGAAATCCAGCAAGACTGGAAACACAATGAAGCTGTTAACCTATTTGTGTTCCGGAGGGATGGTGACGCAGGTCTTCGCATAACCCTGGAAGAAGTCTGTTATCTATTGTGCTGGGCCCCAGTGTACCCTGGCCTGAGTGAATGGGAACACAAAAAATATCACCAGAAAGGGCTATTTTCTTAAGAGCCAAGAACCATGGGGATTATACTTAACTGGTTATCAAGCTATAAAGACGTTTTCCACCCTATACCGTTCACTACAGACCTCCGAAAAATCGAATTGTGCTGTGCTGAGGTCTATAGGTATAATATCAGAAGAGAATGTATACCCAAATCACATGCCTATAACCACAAAAGGGAATTGAAGAGTACCAAATGCCATGGAGGAACCCACCTCCTTTTCCTGCATGGAACTGGGAGAATGGAAAGGTCTGAGTCACCTCAGTTCACCCCAACTACTTAGGGACGGCTGGAGGCTTAAAAAGCTAAACCAACTCAGTCCCGCTCATGATGAGGACGATATGAACAATTTTCAGAAATTCTATCTTCACCAAGAGGATTAACTCTTTAAGTCTGTTGAGCAAATAACTAGATACACCTGCACCAAATTCATAAACTTACCCAAAAAAAGTTTATGAAGCTCCAAATAAAAGGAAAATTATGCATGTGTCCACTCCCCACCCCCAATACTGTTGAATTTCAGAGTTTTTGTGGCTTTTTTTTACTCTTAAGTGTTTATACTTTAAGGAGACAATAATGATTAGCCAGGTTGCTTTTCAGTTGCTTTATTGACTTTACATTTTTTCCATGCAAATGGGCAACACAGTACTGTTGACAGAAACTCACACTGAGTGGGAAGGCAATTTCCAATTAGAAGCTGGCAACACAAGCCCCACCTGGCACATGGAAATAACACAAGGCTCACCACAAACGGGTCATTAAAGGCATGTCAGGAAAATGCGAGGAAAAAGGTTACAGTGGGAATCACAGTATGGATCTCAGGGGGGAATGACCGAAGTCAAGGCATAAGGCAGAATTCATCATGGTGATCGTGGTGGTTAGACAGCTCCCCCATAAGAATGCGCAGACAATTTCTCAGCTGCAGCTCCCTAAGCTTTCTCCTGATCTCTCTCATCTCCTCCATGAACATTTCCATATCATCTCCATCTCCACCCAACCCGTCATTAATCTGCCTGTTGGGAATGGCCCATCGGAAGTTAGGGGCAAGTCGGCGAGCCTGGCCTCTTCGGTGGTGGTTGTGGTTGTGGTTGTGGTTGTGGAGGTTGTTGTTTGCAGCAGGCTGGTGGCCTGCACCTCCTCCCACGGGGCGGTCTTCCTGTCCATTCTGCAGGGGCTGCTCCATTTCTTCGTTTTCCTGGTGGACATTGGCCATGATGAGATTTTGTTTCCTGGTTGTTATTCTTTGAACACAAGTAAGACAGGGCAAGGGAAAAAAAAAAAAAAAAAAACCTGAATGCTTGATGCAGTGACCAGCAAAATTCAGAGACTTAACAACAAGGGTTTTCATTATTATTTTTTTTCCCAACTTAGAGTCTCCAGGCAACCTCTAGGGAACATCCATTTCGAGCCCCTCCCCACCCCAGCTCTCTTTCCCCTCCCTCCCCCAAAGCCCACCATTTTTTATTTCCCAGGATCCTTTCCCTGAGCTTTCAGCCACCAAAATGGAGGACTGAGAAGGAGAGTAGTGTGGGTTGGGGGCTCTTACTGAGGTCCTACATGGGGCTTGTCCCACCCTCCCCCAGCCACCCAGCCACCCCCACCGCCACTGAACCTACCTGGGCCTATCCCTTGCAACGAGGTAGTCCTCCTCTCAATTCCCGCTGCCGCCTGGACTCTGGGCTTCCAGTAGACCTGCAGACAGGGTGGGATGGGAAGGACTGGGCGCCGAGCTCAGCACCGCACCCGCCTTCCCCGGACCCACCGCCCATCCCCCTACGCGGCCGCCCACGATCTCCAGCAGACCCGTCCACGTCCCGGTGCCCCCGTCCCCGTCCCCGTCCCCATCCCCGTGCCCCCGTCCCGGTACCCGTCCCTGTCCCCACTCTCCGGGGCGCGCTCTAGCGCTCTCCACTGCGGGCCCGCCCAGCCGCCCCTCTCCCGGGACCCCCGCGCCGTCCCCGCCCCTGAGCCGGGGCGCCCCTTCCCGGGTGCAGTCGGAGTTCCCTGCGCGGTGCACAAAGCCGCCGAGCCTCGGTGCCCGCCTGTCCGCCCGTCGCGAGGCTGTCGCCCTCAGGGCCGCGGCGTGCAGGCCCCTTACCTGCCCTGCTCGCCTCGGGCCCGCTGCCAGCCCGCCGCGCGCAGAGGAGCTCCGAGCTGCTGGCCAGACGCTTGTGACGACTGCACCCAAGGCTGCGTCGCTCTGCAGCCCCGGGTCACGTGAGGGCCCCGCGTCACTGCCAAGCCCGCTCCCCCAGCTCGGGAGGCCAGTGCGACAGGAGGCCCCGCCCCCGCCTGCCGCCGCCAGCGCTCACCTCGGGCCCCACCCGTCACTCATCCGGATCCTCACCAATCTGAGGAACCACAAGTGGCATCACCATCAGGAGGTTGGACATCTCCCTTCCCTGTTACCAGGGAAAGTCTGCACCATCCTCCCTCCATGTCTCCCTCCCACTGTAGCCAGGTCTTGGCTTTGGCCTTCTTTGAGATTCCTCTCCACCGTATCCAAATGTTTTCTCCAGGACTTCTTCCCATAAAACACCAAGAGATAGAGAGTGGGGTAGACTGTACATATTTCTCTTTATTTCCTTAAACCATACACACACAGGTACACACATACACAACCACACACACAAGCGCGCGGGTTCACACACACACACACACACACACACACACACATGATCAACATGCTTTAGAAAATTCAAAATTATAAGGGCCACTCCTTTTTTTTTTTTTTTTTTTTTTTGGAACTTTGGGGATTGATCCTCTAGCTTAATAATTGCTGGACAAGCTGTCTTCTACTGAGGTGTATTTACAGACTGCTCCAGCCCCTGCCCCCCAACACATACACTTTTTAAACTTAAAAAAAAAAAAAAGAGTACAGTGCCTGTCTATGAGGCTGCCCTTGAATTTTAGTCCTCCTACATCAGCCTCCCTTGTAGCTAAGGATAAAGGCTTGCACTATCAAGGCTGGTGAGTTTTCTGTTTTGAAAAAAAAAATGCTTCATTCTGCAAAATTAAAAGAAAACAAAGTGCTATTTATGCTATCACACAGAAAATATCTACTCTAGGTTTGAGGTGTCAGTTTTGAAATACCCTGTATTCTTCTGTTACAATTTTTTTCTTTGAAAAGAAAGGGCTCTTGCTGAATACAACTAATGCTTTAAAACAAATCTGGAATTGTTCCTACAGAAAGAAGTCATAATTTTATATGATTTTGGGGGTGTGTTACAGGTTCTCAGTATGTAATCCTATCTGGAGCTCACTCTATTGAACAGGATGGCCTCAAATTTGGGGTGATCGTCCCTGCTTCTGCCTCCTCCTTCTGCCTCCCAGTGCCTGGTGTTATCTGAGATGTCTGATTCCATAGTCCTCATGAAAAAGAGCCATTTGAATTCTTGGTTTTCCTCTCTGAGCCTTTCAACCCACCCTATAAATAATTAATAATCTGAGAAATATAAAATATCTAGAAGTTATCCCCAAACCTCCTACTCTGGTATAGATGCCTCAAGAAATATTAGAACTAAGCAAAAGATGGATGAAGCAATTAAACTTGGTGTGAAAACTCATTCTGAAGGCAACTGTTCTTCCACTCTGAAATCACTGTACAAAGTGTCACTCTGTGGCCCAGACAAGCCAGTGCACGCCTTTAATCCCAGCACTCAGGAGGCAGAGGCAGGCGGATTTCTGAGTTCGAGGCCAGCCTGGTCTACAAAGTGAGTTCCAGGACAGCCAGAGCTATACAGAGAAACCCTGTCTCGAAAACAAACAAACAAACCAAAAAGCCTGGAGTTGAAATCAGTTTCTTTAAAAGTAAACAAAACAAACAAACAAAGTTCACAGGTAGAAGATAGATTTTTGGAAACATAGTTGCCAATATTTACAACTTAATAACTTCATTATGGGATCAAAGTTGCTTCTAGTTTGGGCCTCAAATTTCTGTATTGTGACCTGATAAATGAGGCAGGTCACTGGGGATATAAAGCGCAAATGCTTGGTGTGTTATGGTTTAGGAGCTATCTATCACATATAAAATTATGAGTTTGGAGATTTAATATATAGCTCCAAAATCTCAAACTGCAAAATTATAGCCAGTAATTGCCTTTTAAGATAAGGCTGGTGATTTGGGGATTCTGCCTCACAATTCACAATTCTTCCTGGTTAAAAATAAAAAATGTAGAGAAATTGATCAACTTGAACCAAGAATGATTCAGAAACCAGGAAGCCTATAAAGCCAGAACAGATTCAAAGACACGGCTCTTCAACATGGCCAAGCCACATGTTTTGGACAGAAAATGGAAATGTACAGAAAACAGAACTGAAGTTGGGTGACAGCTTGATTAATTGCAGCTTACTGCTTGCCTTAAAAAAAAAAAAACATAGAACATTGGTGAGTTCTTTGTCAACTGGATACAAACCAGAGTCACCTGAGAAGAGGTGCCCTCAATTTAGGAATTGCCTCCTTTAACTTGGACTATAGGCAAGCTTGGGGGTAAATTCTTATTTAATGATTGGTGTGCAAGGACCAACCCAATCAACTGGGAACAATGCTGCCCTTGGGCTGGTGGTGCTGGGTCATATAAGAAAGCAAGTGAGAAAACCACGGAAAGGGAGCCAGAAAAGCAGCATTCCTCCAATGTCTCACCTTCTGTTGCTGCCTTGGCTTAGCACAGTGAGAGGTTATAACCTGTTAGCCGAATAAACTGCTCTTCCTCCAAGTTGCTTTGAGTCATGGTGCTTTATCACAGCAACAAGCACCAAGAAGAACACAGGGTTATAACAGTTCCTTCCCAATTACTCACCGAAGTGGAATCTATGTATTGTTAAAACCGAGCTTTCTCTTAGAAAAGTATACTCCAAAGTTAGACCTTGCTTTAACCTTTTTCTTAAGTTGCTCTTTCAGTTTCTTGTGTCATTGTTCGAGTATAGGGTCATCTCTAGACGAAATTTTGTTTAACTTAACATCATACAGGCTGCTGTGTTAATGATATTGGCTGGAAGGATGCCAAATAGAAACATAAGCTGGCATATCAGAGAATTCGGGGTTCAGATTCAGTCTGCTAAAGGCATGATGTGTAACTACAAGTCAATTACCAATGCTTTTGTGTTTCTATAGTGAACCAGGGATTTTCAAGAAGAATATGGTTATACATAAGAATTCATCACAGAGCCTAGCAAATTGCCATTGAAAATTGACTTGTTATTTTTACTATCATTAAGTTGTTTCTAAGAATATTTTTTAAAGTATCAGTGTCTGATTCTTTTTGCTATATTATACTGTGAAATCCATATGTCTACTTTACATTCTTAGTGGTTTACAGTACTTTTTGGACAAAGTAGGTGAATATTTGTTGAGTGAATGCATCCATACTTAAGATAATTGTTTATTTCCAATGGTGGTGTTCTGAAAGCTATACTGCAAAGAAATATTTAATGGAAAACATTTAAAGAATCTCCTGAAAGTAGAGAAATCATTGTGGCATAACTATTGACTATGAAGGTTATCGAGTGGCTTTTTATTTCTTTGAGTGCATAGTTGAACATTACCCTTTTGACCCATGTTATATAGGAGATTGGTTATAAGTTATAATATAGTAATGTTTGGACTTCAACTATCCAGAACTCTGAGAGTAAACATATTTCCACTGTCTTAAGCTACCCTGTGGTGCTTTGCTATAGAAGTTCTGTGAAACTAACATAATAATATATGAATGCAAATAAAAGATACCATTAATTATGTATAGGAAAGATGCACATACCAGATGAAAAAATGAAAAATGGGGGAAGGGGTGAAATGCCTAGAATGCACTTGGAAGGCAGAGTCGGGAGAATTTCTGCAAATTTGAGATCAGCCTGGTCTATATAACAAGTTGTGGGACACCCAGGTTGTCATAACAACATCCTATCTCATCTCAAAAGAAATAGATGCTGAGGGACTAGTTTTTTTTTAAGATAAGATGTAGTTTTTTTTTTGTTTTGTTTTTTGTTTTTTGTTTTTTTTTTTTTTTTTTTGGTTTTTCGAGACAGGGTTTCTCTGTATAGTCCTGGCTGTCCTGGAACTCACTGTGTAGACCAGGCTGGCCTCGAACTCAGAAATCCGCCTGCCTCTGCCTCCCGAGTGCTGGGATTAAAGGTGTGCGCCACCACGCCCAGCTAAGATGTAGTTTTAAAAGAAATATTATTATCTTAAACAAGAGCTGAGGATCTTTCAAAAGCCAGTCATGCTTTTAAAGCCAGAGAACAGGAATCATAGATCAGCCTGCATACTCAAAGGACTCTCCTTAAGATGGGTACAAACAGAAAGCAAACAAGTAAGCAGATGGATGAGATCATTTTAGATAGTTGTAAGGCCTAAGGAGAGAGAACAGAGACATGAAATAAAGGGTGACTAGGGGAAAGTTATTTTAGCCAGGGTGGGAAAGGGCTTCATCCATCTTGAGGAGGTCTTGATGGCATTTGAGTAAAATCTAATTATAACATTTTCCCCCTTTGAACCATGATTATCTTTTGTGCTAGAGTACTCAATATATATCTTCTCAGGGGACTCCAAGTCATGTCATATCTGTTAAGACAACATAATTCTACATCCTTGGTGAGTGAACCTTTTATTCTGTTTCTGTCTAAAATGGCTGGGTTTGTGTGTCAACTTGACACAAGCTGGAGTTATCACAGAGAAAGGAGCCTCCCTTGAGGAAATGCCTCCATGAGATCCAGCTGTAAGGCATTTTCTCAATCAGTGATCAAGGGGGGAGGGCCCATTGTGGGTAGTGCCATCTCTGGGCTGTCTTCTTGGGTTCTATAAGAAAGCTGGCTGAGCAAGCCAGTAAGTAACACCCCCCCCCCTTCTGCTTCAGCTCCTGCTTCCTGACCTGCTTGAGTTCCAGTCCTGACTTCCTTTGGTAATGAACAGCAAGCTGAAAATGTAAGCTGAATAAATCCTTTCCTCCCCAACTTGTTTCTTGGTCATGATGTTTGTGCAGGAATAGAAGTCCTAAGACAAACTTGCTTAATTTTTGGAAAGAGGTTTTAAAGGTGTGTCTATAGCCTCAAAATATAATTGTAAGCTCTTTCAGCTTGTAAGCACCATGGCCATCTTAGCTACATTCGTCTCCTTTTTTAAATCAAGAGTTTCCACATGGCAGACAAAAGTAACCTCTCTGGATTTTCGGACATTCTAATAAATATTGGTTACTGCACCAAGATTTTTACAAATGAATCCTGAAGTACAGACTAACCTAGAGAACAAAGACACCAAATGTTATCATTTTTTTTTGCCTGTCAGAGTTTGAAATTATGCAAGGTATATAATAAAGATCTTACATCATGCCAGTAGGGCCCTTACCATGAGCAGCATCTTTAAGAGTGCCCATAATTGGAGTTAAAGGTCCATTCTCCAAACATAGCATAGGACATGTCTCTTACAGTGGTTTTCCTCTTTGTAGAGGAGTGGAACCCTGTTATTGTAGAACTCCATCAAGGGCAGTTCTTTCCCAGTGCCTTGTTTTCCTGTGCTATGCAAGAACCCTGGCCCCTTTAAGCTCCTCTTTCCAGTCTAGGCTCTATCTGAGGCAATCAGTTAGAATCTGCTTGAGGAAATATATAATTCCTCAGGACCAAAGCTATTAAATTAACTGGGTTTCTTCCCTTACTTTTATCTTTTCCCTTGGACCATTTGGTTGTCTCCATTTTGCCAGTGTTGTTAAGAAGAGCAAAAGTCAAATGTGAAAGGTAACCAGGAGCGTTTGCCTGCTACTGAAGTTTCTTCCTGGTGTATGGAATAGATGGACAGATGAAATAAACATTAGCAATATTTTATCCTGGGATTCTGTCATTACACTAAAGTTGACCATATGCATACCATCTTTTAGTTTTTAAAGTTTCCCATATTGTAAACTTCTTATAATTTAATCAGAGCACCCACAACATGTTTAAGCCTTTTAGTTTAAACTTTAAAAGAATGTAAAGGTCAGAGGACAACTTGCATAAGTCAGTGCACTTCCTCCGAAGTAAAGGTCCAGAAATTTAACTCAGGACTTCCAGCATGGTCATGAGCACATTTATCAGATGAGTTATCTTCCCAGTCTTTATTCTCAATTTTAAATAACAATATTTTATTTTATGACAAAACTATCTAAAACCTAGTATAGCCCAAAAGCATTTTTTTTTTTTTTGGAGACATGGTTTCTCTGAGTAGCCCTGGCTGTCCTGGAACTCACTTTGTAGACCAGGCTGGCCTCAAACTCAGAAATCCGCCTGCCCCAGCCTCATGAGTGCTGGGATTAAAAGCGTGCGCCACCATGCCTGGCTCAGCATTTATTATTATTTTTTTTAATCTTTAAACTCCTTTTGCCCAAAATACCTTACACCTAAAACTTTCTATATCTTTTTTTAATGTGATGATTCTTTTCAGTTTTGTTTTCTTTAAACGTTTAGAAAACATCTTTCTTTCTTTCTTTCTTTCTTTCTTTCTTTCTTTCTTGTTTTTTTTTTTTTTTTTTTTTTTTTTTTTTTTTTTTTTTTTTTTTTTTTTTTTTTTTTTTTTTTTTTTTTTTTTTTTTTTTTTTTTTTTTTTTTTTTTTTTTTTTTTGTGTGTGTGTGTGTGTGTGTGTGTTTTGTTTTGTTTTGTTTTGTTTTTTCGAAACAGGGTTTCTCTGTATAGCTCTAGCTGTCCTGGAACTCACTCTGTACAATGTAGACCAGGCTGGCCTCAAACTCAGAAACCCACCTGCCTCTGCCTCCCAAGTGCTGGGATTAAAGGCGTGCGCCACCACTGCCTGGCAGAAAACGTTTTTCTTGATAAAACAAATTTATACTCTAGTGAAACTTAGGAAGCTGTATATGAACTGCAGCAAAAGCATATTAATAGACATGGGAACATTTTGAACAACAAATTTAATTAACTAGAAAAAAATTAAGCCCTATTCTAATAGGCACCTAGAGAGTGATTCTTTTTAAAACCTTTTGTTATTATTATTTTTATGAATATAGGACTTACCCCCTACATGTATGACTATGTACCACATGCATGTCTGGTTACAGAGGAGGCAAGGAGGGCATTGGACTCCCCTGTAATGCAGGAAACATTACAAAAATGGCAAGATCCCGGGATACACCCAGCTACTCTCTGCCTTGGCAGGGGTCTCACTGCCTCTGTCTCTATTTAGCTTCAGCAGATCCAATCCTTTCAAGTGTGATCCTCCCAGCTCCGATTCCTTGTCTCAGTGCTGCCTGTACCTTCTCAGCTATTTATCCCCAGTGGCTAGTTGTCACAAATCCCTTTAACCCAGCAAATCAAAACTCTAGAAGCTTATAATTAACCAGTCAGATTTATATATCAATAAATTCTTTTTTAAAAGATTTATTTATTTATTTATTATTTATAAGTACACTGTACCTGTCTTCAGACACTCCAGAAGAGAGCATCAGATTTTGTTACGGATGGTTGTGAGCCACCATGTGGTTGCTGGGATTTGAACTCAGGACCTTCGGAAGAGCAATCGGAACTCTTAACCACTGAGCCATCTCGCCAGCCCCAATAAATTCTTAATACACAAGATACCCATACAATAAATTCAGGGCCAACTGATAATGATACAAGCTGCCCACTTAGATTAGGCAAGTTACACCAATTATTCTATCCCTATATGAGAACATATCTACCTGTGGCTATTTAAAACCACCCGGAATCTAAATCATCCTGTTCATCCTCCATCTTACTTCCTTCCCTTTTGTCCTTTGTCTCTACAACTCTTAGCTTTGTCTCCCCTTTCCCTGTCCAATCACAGGCCTCCTCCTACACTAATATTTAAATTAATTGTACAGGGAAAATCCTGCTCCATTCCCTAGAACTGGAATTACAGATGGTTGTAAGCCAGCATGTGGGTGTTAAGAATCAAACCTTAGACCTCTGGAAGCACACTGATGCTCTTAAATGATGAGCTATCACTCCAGCCCCTGGATTTTCTTAAAGCATTCATATCTCATTTGGGCTTACAAGGCAACCAAAAACCAAAGCTGGACAAAGTTCTGGCATTCTTGGCTTCGTTTTATATCTATTTTTCTTTGAGTTGCTTCCTTACTTTTAGATGCAAGCATATTAATTACAAAAGAAGAGCTGAAAGCATGGAGAAAAGTTGTATCTCTAGTCCTTGGACCAGCACCTTGGAATAGGACAGGGTTGCACTGGGAAGTAGGAATTTTCATCTCTTGAAAACTAATCCATACCCCTAAACAACAGGGACTACTTGAAGCATCTCATAGAACCAGAATTAAGATAGTTATCATCCAGATAACATCTAAACTCGAACTGCCTAATTATGTATACCACTTCCTTTTGTTTTAAAATTTTAATTTAAGGTTCATGTTAATACCCCAACAATGACCTGGCACTTACTATTCTCTTTAACTGCTATATTAGGACAGGTGGTCAAGTGTACCTAGTAAAGACCTTTTTTAACCTTTAAACTCCTGTTACATTATGAACTGAAGTGAATTTGGGCTAACTTAACAATTTCAACTTGCATGAACACTCATTTAACAACTAATAAATAATGTAAAAACATAAGTGCATATGAACAATGCATACATAGTCACACATAAAAACAGAGTTTTTGAAAGCTAAAACTTTTGTAGCCTTCATTTAGAGTTATCATTAGTTTTAAGCTAAACCATTGATCTAAATTTTATATTTTATGGCACTAAATAATGCTCAATTACAAACTATGGTATGATTTTTCTTTTTCTTTAAAAAAAAAACTTATATCTTAAAGACAGATTTTAACATTATCAGTATATACACAATGAAATCATAAAAGTCAAAATATGAACCTAGTCATTCAGATTCAAAGCAATATCTTTTCTATTTTAAGAACTAAATAACAGAAGGGAAGTGACTTTACAGACAAAAATGCCTTTCTTGGTATCATTTGAGGCCAAAGCGTTTTCCTTTCTAATTTATGGTGAAAACAAACTATATTTTTGGTGCTTTCTTGTGTATCTGGAAGAAAAAGATAGAAGATGTATAGACTTCTGGATGAGGAATAATCCACTCATCCAGTAAAAATCTGGAATTTATCCCTGCCTGGATCAGACAATGCCAACTCATCCAGTGACAGCCATTGTCTCAAAATTTGGTCCTTACTTGAACTTTAGTGGCTACTTTTCCCTCTGGTTCTCCTTACAGAGATTTCTTTCATGTCTTGGAAAGTACTGTCTCATCTATTGCAAAGTTTAAAGAAACAGACCTGCACAGCTGCTGGGATTTCAACCTCTCATAAAATAAAAATATATGGAGACTAAATTCACCTACTTTGGCCTTTCACTGTTTGAATAGCACTGAGGGAAGAGTTGTTAGACTCCTTCCTGACTGAAGCTGAGGACTGGTAAAACTGCATTCAGGGGCAGAGTTCCCTTTGCCTAAGGCAATCTGCTTCACAGGGAGTACCTAATGTGGGAAAAAGAGCAAGCACCTTTAAGAGATAGCTGAAGAGAAGAAGAAGAAGAAGAAGAAGAAGAAGAAGAAGAAGAAGAAGAAGAAGAAGAAGAAGAAGAAGAAGAAGAAGAAGAAGAAGAAGAAGAAGAAGAAGAAGAAGAAGAGAATGCCTTTAGAATTTAGAAGTCAGCAGAGTATAGAAGTGGCTGTGTCTAGTGGGTTTTGCATCTGGCATATGCAACTTTGAGGAGTAACTTTTCTCCATGTGTTTATTCAGGCTTGTTTTGAGTATTTATGGGAATTTGAGGGTGTTCAAAACTCTGGGTGATCTACTCTCAGGACTGCCTTCTAGAATAAACCAATAAAGTTCTTTTTAACCTAGGAATGGGTATGGATGTGTCTAAGGAATATCTAAATTTGGAGCCAGTAGCACTTTTCAAACATTTTGTGGATTTCTGGCCAGAAAATCAAAAGCAGAGTGGACAGATCATCCAAGTGAAAGTCAGGGACATTCATGAATAATCTGATGGATCATGGATTCAGGACCCAAGATATCAGCAGTGAAAGGAAAGAGGCACAACAAGTCCACAGTGCTAACCTCCTAAGTCTAAGAAGATTTTTTTAAAATCTTTTAGGGACCTCTACACAGGCTAAACCAAGACTCAAGCCTGCAATGCAGAAAAGTATGTGTGTGTGCATCCCACAGTATATCAGAGTAAAGTGAGAGGTACCCATGTAGACTTATTGGCTCCTCAAGGAGAATCATGAGTGTCTTAAAAGTGGTCATATATACCATTTTGGTGGCTCTTGAGTTACATTTCAAAAGGTTAATTAAAAAAATGTTTTTCCTTTTTATATCTTTTTGATAAGTGAGATTATAAAGTCATCCAGACAGTACCTTTGATGGAATTATAATTGATAAAATAAAATCAGGAGTGGACCACAGAGATGGGTAAAAGCTCTTGTTTACAAGCCTGATGACCGGAGTTGGAACCCTGAAGCCTACATGGTAGTCAGGGAAGACAAACTGCTCTGCATTGTCCTCTGACTTCCACATGTGCTCCATGGCCTGTGCATATGCATGCACACAAAAATAATTAATATAAAATAATTGATTGATTGATTGATTGATTGATTGATTAAACTACAAACAGGCTAAAGAGATGGCTCAGGTACTCAGGGCTTGTACCACTCTTGCAGAGGATAGAAGTTGGGTTGTGAACACCCATGTCTTGCCTGCTCCTGGGGAATCTGGCACCCTCAAAGGGCACTGACTAATGTGTACACCATCCCTATATACATAATTTAAAATATGATCTTAAAAATTTTAAACATGGGCCAGAACTGGTGGCACACACCTTTAATCCCAGCACTCAGGAGGCAGAGGCAGGCAGATTTCTGAGTTCGAGGCCAGCCTGGCCTACAGAGTGAGATCCAGGACAGCCAGGACTACACAGAGAAACCCTGTCTCAAAAAAAAAAAAAAAAATTAAACACACACACAAAAAAATCACGACCAATTAAGGTTTCACATGCAATTTCAGGTGAAAATCCTAAAAACTTACAGCTTGGGTAACTGGGAACAGAAGAAGGCATTAAATCATTGCTAACTGTGCTAGAATTCTTGCGTAGCTGCTGACAAAACACTTCAACTGAATAAGGGGCTTTTATCCCTTATCCTGAGGAAATTCAGGTCCATAATTACCATCTGGAGATATCAGAAATATAAAAGGTTTATGTGAAATTCATTCTTTAAAAATAAGTGGCTGCTGGGTAACGTTGGTGAATGCCTTTAATTTCAGCATTTGGGAGGCAGAAGCAGGTGGATGTCTGTGAGTTTGAGGCCCACCTACTCTTCAGAGTGAGTTCTAAGACAAGGCTACACCAAGAAACCTAGTCTTGAAAATCCAAAACAACCAAACAGCCAAACATCTGATTTATAGCTATGCAATGCTTTTACATTTCTTATACTTCCCTTACTCTGTTTGTTTGTTTGTTTGTTTGT
>LR752218.1:0-25000 GCA_902729485.2 Mus minutoides | reverse complement strand
CCATCTCTCCAGATCCCATTTTAGAGTTTTGATAGCCTACATACAGCTCTTTTCTGTAATTATACACTCAGTTCAATTACTCTGTGTATTTTTATATTATGTTTCTGGTAAGACAGAGATAATTTGGAAAGGATGCAGCAACTATGGCATTTATATGTTCGTGGAAATCACTATTTACTGTGAGACAGTAGATACCGCTTATGGTATATCCTGGGTCATAGAACAAAAGCTCCTAACATATATGCTAATGAAGTCTTCTAGAAATAAGAAATATCGAGGAGATTGATTTTTTAGCACGTCAACATGAGCTTTACATTAAAACTAGTAAAGTTCCACAATGTAACAAACCGCATAACCACTTCAAACCTATTTAAATAGTATTAAAGACATATATCATAAATAATTGCCGAGCATAGTGGTGAATGTCTTTATTATCAGCACTGGAGAGGCAGAGGCAAGTGGACCTCTGTGACTTTGAGGCTAGCTTGGTCTACAGAGCGAGCTCAGGACAGCCACGGCTACACAGAGAAACCCTGTCCCAGAAAAATAACAATAACAAAAACAAAAACCCATCAACAACAACAACAAAATCTTGTATTCAACACAATTTATAGGAAAATGGGGAGAGGGGGCTGAAGAGATGGCTCAGCGGTTAAGAGTACTGACTGCTCTTCTGAGGGTCCTGAGTTCAAATCCCAGCAACCACATGTTTTGAGATCCGATGCCCTCTTCTCGGGTGTCTGAAGACAGCTACAGTGTACTTACATATAACGAATAAATAAATCTAAAAAAAAAAAAAAGAAAGAAAATGGGGAGAAATATGTGGCAGTTGATCTAGGCCATCAAAATTCCTAGCTGAGTTTGGGGGTCAAAAAGTGCATTCTGCCAAGTAATTGAGAACAAGCACAGTGTAACCTCAAGTCTGGAAATTTCTGCTTGGGAAGGGAAAGATAGCAGCATTGCTCAGCCTGGCACTGCTGACCCTTGACTAAAGTTGAATGCTGAGGGAGTGCACCCAAAAGGAGGGACTCCTTTGTGCATCCAACCTCCGCACAGAGAACACTGGTTGCCTGCTTATTCTTTTTGTTTTATTTAATTTATTTCATTTTATTGAAGACATAGATCCCTAGGGTGAGCAGTGTAGAGCTAAGTTTCCCAACAGTGCTGTGTCTAGAACAATCCCGCTAACTGGTTTTTGTCAAAGGACTGGAATGCAGGAATGGCCTCATTGGGAAGGGCTGGAATGCTGTAGGTCAAAAGGGACAATATTATCTTAGTTGCCTTTGATCCTTAAATGGCCATATATTTTCAGCTTGCGCGTCTATCTTTAACATCCTCCCCACCACTAGGTAAAACTCCTGGAATGTTATCAGTAAGCTGAGTAGACTTCTAGTCTCCACTAAGCCTTTAAGGTAAGACACCCGGGAATGCTAGCAGATAACATCTGAGTATGCTTTTTGAGTGGATTCATTTCAAACTTTTTTCTTGTTTTTTAGCTACGAAAGTTATGCAGCCTCTTTCACTTTGGAACATGTCATTTAAGTCAGCCTGAATCCATGTTTCTAGGCCATTGCTACTCACATTTGGCTAAGAATAAACTACTTTCTTATTTTGTGGGAAGCTGATATTTTACTTTGACAGAGGTAAGGCAAGAAGAGGACTTTAGACCGCCATACGTCTCACCATGAAGAAGACAAACAGTAGGAAGGTCGCTTACAGACAAGGCTGCTAAGCTTCCTGTCTCCAGATCCACAGCCCTTGATCAGATATTTCACCCTTAGAAATATGGAAACTGGGGGCTGGTGAGATGGCTCAGCGGGTAAGAGCACCCGACTGCTCTTCCGAAGGTGTTAAGTTCAAATCCCAGCAACCACATGGTGGCTCACAACCATCCGATCTGGCTCCCTCTTCTGGAGTGTCTGAAGACAGCTACAGTGTACTTACGTATAATAAATAAAATAAATCTTAAAAAAAAAGAAATATGGAAACCATAAAGAATATATCTTCTATTATTCTCTGAGGTGAACCTAGTTCATTTTCAACTGGAGAAATCCAGGCCAAGATTGCTCCAGAGTCATGATGGGAGCAATTGAGAAGTAATTAAATGGTAGTTTACTGCTGTCTGGCTAGACTGTTGAGAAAAACCAAAGGAGAGGAGGCCTCCTCTCCTCAAAATAAATATCAATACTGACCTTGACGCAGACATGGTGTGGCACATGCTTGTAGTCCCAGCACGGCGAATGCTGGAGCAGAACATAATTTTATTTTCTTGAAAGCCTGGGTTACAAATGAAGTCTCTGACATAAAACAAAACAAACGAAAACCTCCACCCATGAGACCTAGTCTTTTCTGAAAGGCCACATTTCAGAGTTTTCAGAGCAATTGGTAACTAAGGGAGTTACTGGAAATGAGAGACCAATCAAGAGTCTATTAGCAGATTCTAAGGCAAGCATGGTTAGCAAGCGAGCAAGAAAGCCTTATTAAAAGCATCGTTGTCAAGGTGATACTACTGTGCTGGGGAGATGGCTCAGTTTGTAAAGTGCCTTCCCCTTAAACATACAACCTGAATTGAATCCCCAGAGCCCTATAGTGGTCTGTAACTTCAGTGCTGTGAGCAAGGCCAGTGCTGCTATTACAAGCACATGCTATCAATCACAACTTTCCCATAGGTTTTTTTTTTTTGGATCAAACAGCTGAAAATATCTACCAGAGTAGCTGTACCATGCTGCATTTCTACTAGCAATGAATGAGAGGCTCTGTTGCTGGATATCCTTGCCAGTGTGTGTATCTGAAATGGGAACAAAGCATGTAACAGAATAATAGTATTTGACAACCAAGGGAAATGAGGTACTGTCAGATGCTGGACTATAGATATTGGTAGATATGAACAAATCTTTAGAGCATTATGGTAAATAAGCTACAGGAGACTGTTTTACACATTTGAAAAACTGAACAGATAGAAAGTCTAGTGAGATTTGCTTAGGACTGGGAAGCTAGGAGCTTAGGCATGCCATTCTGCTTCTTTTTACTTGATACAAATGTATCAAGATCAATTATAGTGGTGGCAGCACAGTAGTGTGACTATACTGAAAATTGTTGTACTATATTCTTTTAAGTAAGTGAACTGATGGATATTCAAATCATATCCCACTGTATTCTATCTTAGTTACAGTTTCTATGGCTGTGATAAAACACCATGACCTAAAAAAACTTAGGAGAAAAGGGTTACTTCAGCTTGTATTTCCACATCACACTCTTTATCTCTAAGGGAAATCAAGGCAGGTGCTCAAACAGGAGGCAGGCACTGAGGCAGACACCATCTGCTGCACTGATGAGCAGGCCACCTGCTAATGTGCTCATCAGCCTGCTTTCTTCCAGTATCCAGGAGCTCCTGCCCAGGGGTGGTCCCACCCTCAGTGTTCTGAATTACACATCAATCAGCCATCAAGGAAATTCATTAAAGGCATACTCACAGGGTATTCTGGATACGGTTATATCTTCTCAACTGAAGTTAGTTCTTCCCAAATGACTTTAGCTTGTGTCAAGTTGACCTAAACTATCCAGCACATTTTCCAACGGCATTATTCAGAAGGATGTAACGTAAAAAGAAGGAAGATATATCCTGAGATAGATTGGACTTATCCAGGCTAAGTATATAAGGGGTTCATTGAGATTTTTTTTTTTATTAGTGAACCTCATCTAATTTATCTGCACAGTACCTGAAACTGAATTTTTTGAAAGAGAATGAATTTTTCACACAGTAGTTAAGTGTCAGGGTATGACAGCTTAGTCTCAAATTCACTTTCTTGATAGGGCTTAGGGATATTTATCAGGTAGATTTAAAGCTTGAAAAAATGAGATTGGAATGAAAGTAATCAGTAGTCTGGACAAACATAGTCAATCTTCATGGCTAGTCAAGGGATGTATGGTCACCAAATGATGGTATAAGTATGACATGATAGTAGACTTTTCTTTTTTTATATAAAGATTTCTTTATTTTATGTATGTGCATATATTGCCGCTGTCTTCAGACACACCAGAAGAGGGCATCAGATCCCGTTACAGATGGTTGTGAGCCACCATATGATTGCTGGAAATTGAACTCAGGACCTCTGGAAGAGCAGCCAGTGCTCTTAACCACTGAGCCATTTCTCCAGCCCCTGATAGTGGACTTTTCAACTTCCTGGCAGCCAAATTTACTCACTGGACATCACTATAGACCCAAGTTAGGAGTTGGTGACCTCTATAAAAATGATCTTCACGTCCCTAAAAAGCAATGTAGGCAATCCCTATCCTTGTAACCCACACCCTGCAGATGTAGTATGCAGTAAAGCTAGGATGAGATTAATATATAACTCAGCTGTTTGACATCCTGAATTTTGTGATTTATTTATTTATTTATTTATTTATTTATTTATTTATTTAGGTTTTTCGAGACGGGGTTTCCCTGTATAGCCCTGGCTGTCCTGAAACTTACTTTGTAGACCAGGCTGGCCTCAAACTCAGAAATCCGCCTGCCTCTGCCTCTTGAGTGCTGGGATTAAAGGCGTACGCCACTAAGCCCGGCTTTGTGATTTCTTTTTTTTTTTTTTTTTTTGCAAGTAACTGAGGTGGGGGGCGGGTAGGGGGAGAGGAAGAATTAGTAAAGTCATAGAAGTAAAAGGTAAAAACAAAAACTGTTATTTAATGTAAAGATGCAAGGTCAGGTTTGGTTTTGTTTGTTGTTTGTTTGTTTTGTTTTATTTTGTTTTGGGTTGGGAAAGTACTGGTAATGATTGAAGTTAGAAGTCTGCCCTTCCATGTAGTCTTAGATACATAGGCCTTCTTTTGATGGTTAAATTCTAGCAGTTCTCCTTTCGTGTGTTTGTGTGTTTGCTTTCGTGGTATAAAAGCTTGCAGAAGAGAGATAAAAAGAGAAGTCTTAGTTCTAGAGATGCAAGGGCAATAGAATTTGTTATTAGAACATTAATACATTAATAACAACAACAATAATAATATAATAATAATTATGATGATGGTTATGATGATTATTATTTCCTAAACCACAAGAGGACTAGTAAAATACCACACTGCCACTTACAAAGAAATGATCTTTCCTTTAGCAACCCAAGGGCCTTCATCCTGGTGTTTGCAGGTGTGTGCGCATCTATTACTCTGTCCCCCACCCCCAGTTAGTGCCAAGGTTTATTTAGCAAAGTGGCAGGAACAAAGCTCACCCAAGCAAACACTCCGCAAAGAGATTAGAGTGGACTGCCCCAAGGCAGGAGCAGCGTAGTGGCTTCTCCCTTGTGATTTTCAAGAAGTTTTATAAATATTAATGAAGTGTATATTAGAACATCCAGGCTTTTTAGACCCTAAGCCACGATGACCCTAGGGAAGCCCTGCCCCCGTAGCTACAGCCACCAGCAGGAGCAAGCCCAGCCCCCTACCGTGGGCTAGGTGTCCAAGGCAACTTGAATTATAGTCACACATTAATCAGCCCTGTCCCTCCTCTTCTCTTGGTCAGCTCTGCTATCTCATCCCCAGCCTCCAGCCCTGTTCTTTCTCATCACTAATGATCCTGCCTTCACCCTTTTAATCCTAGAATTCATTTCAACTCCCACATGTCTTTTAACAAAGTAAGCCTAAAACCTTTGCTAGCCTGGACATTTTTTTTTTTTAATACAGACGATTGGGTACAGTGCCCATAGAAAGTCTTCTTGTAAATTGGATTGTTGTTTGGGATGGAGTGGGTTCTTTGTCTTTAGGAAGTAAACATAAGCTGGATTTTTAATGCGCCTTTCTTTTATTTTAAGCTAGAATGCAGCATTGCTTTCTTTTGTATGTCCAAAGATTCTAGCAAGAAAGTGGGGCGCATTGTTAGAGGCAAACCTGAATGGAGGTCAATAGAAAGTACTTGCACTGGGCTGGAGAGATGGCTTAGCCATTAAGAGCACGTGTGGCTCTTTTACAGAAGGTTTGGTTCTCAGCACCCACATAGTAGCTCACAACTGTCTGTAACACTCAGTTCCCTCTTCTGAACTCCCTAGGCACAACAGGGTGCATATACATACATGCAGAACAAAAACACTCAAACACATAAAATAAGTAAGTCCTTTCTTAATTAAAAAAAAAAAAAAGAAGATGAAGTAAGATTTGGTGGTTTGATGGCATCCCTAGGAAAACTAGCACATCTCCATAGGAAAGAAAGCACCTCGTAGCTCTTATCCCTCTTAAAGTGGAAAGGAGGCCAAGGGGACTGTATATTAGACTGAAGGTCAAAGTGAAAAGAAATAGCATCAGTTTCTACACCAGCCAGTGTGAATGAAAGTTCGTGGAAGGACTACACCTACTATTTACACTGAACCTTCTGCAGAGCTGATAGTGATTAGAAATTCCATCATTTCAGGGAGGTTAGGGTGTTGCTGCAGGTCTAGAGCCTAACTACAATTGATCTTCAGCTTCCCTTTAGCCCTCCTAATGCCTGCTCTACCTCTGTGTCTGTTCTGCTTGTCGTGATCCAGTGAAGCCAGTACTTAGAGAAAGACTGCTGCCTTCCATTAACCACAAGGCTAAGAATGACTTGAAATGGCCATCTGAGGGAGGCCCATGGCAGAGATTTTCCTACTGATGCCAGAGAAGTCTGGGTCCCATTTGGGGGTTCTTAGTCTCATTAATAGAACAATTTAAGAATGGACTCAGTGAAAACTTCAAAGACAATTTGATTAGAGTTTGAAAAGAAAAACCCCAGGGTAGGCCAGCTGTAAATCTCAGCAGCTGCCTGGAGGATGAAGATAGAGAAGAGAAAGGGGGAGGGAGTGGGATGAAAAAGCCATGCTATTTGGGTTAAGCTGTTATGGAGGTCAGCCACATGGCAGGAGTCAGCCACATGATGGAGATGGGAGCTTTAGAGAAAGAGTGGGCCTCAGTGTGTTAGGGAAAGGAGGCTTAGAAAAGAAATAGAGTATGAATGTATTTGATATGAAGCTGGTTTTTTAAAATACATTCTTCTGTTGTTATCCTACTGCAATATTTACACAAGTTTAGTCCTGTCTCTAGTATCCTGGTGAATCCAGTGGCCTTAACACTTCTACCTCGGTCATTTTAAATCAACATGTTAATGTGCTGACTGTGTAACATATATCATATTAATAAATTGCCGTGTGCTTTTGAGATCATCGAGATATTTGGCTCTGAAAGTGGTTTGGCCCTCCTTTCAGACCCAAGCATATTTGTCTCCAAGTGTTCTCCAAAGCCTCTCATCTGGGGATGGGCTGACTTCCCTGAGTCTGTGACAGGAAGGAGAGTACAGCAAAAGAGCCCTAGGTAAAAACACAGAGTCCCTGAGAACAGCTAGAAGGTAAACAGTTCCCAACAGCTCGTTCACTCTATTGCTTAACCCAAGATACAAAAAGTGCCTGCAATAGGAAAAAGAACCCGGAAGTTCAGCCATGGGAGCTCAGCCATGGAGAAGAACATACATTCAAAACCTGCAGCTTACCACCTCATCTGTTTTCAGTTGGTTTTTGATGGGCGTACGTGCCTGATTTGATGTTATCGCTACCTGTTCTTATTTATTCCTAAAAGCCTTACCTGAAAGAGGGTGGGACATCCCGCTCTGCCAGGGACTCTGGATAGGGTGCTGTCTGAATTAAGAATTCCAGTTAATTGCCTCAAGAGCAGTTCCTCCATCTGTTTCTGCCAGGTATTTTGAGTGTCTGACTTGATAATTTTCTATCTATTTATCATCTGTATGTCTCATATTGCTATTTATTCTTTTACTTCTGCTTGCTGTGTAATTAATAAATCATTCCCCAGACCATATAGCAAACTATGTCTTACAGTCATTTCTTTTGAGATGGAGTCTTGGGTAGTTCAATCTGAACTTAAAATTACCATATTGCCAAGATTAATCTTGAACTCATGATCTTCCTGTCTTTGCCTCCTGGGTGCTGGGATTATAGGCACCACACACTACTTTTAGTATAATTTTAAAGTTCCTCAACGACTTTCTCATAAGGCTTGACATCACCATGATCTATTGTACAGAGCAAAGTGTTATTGGGAGAGGCAATCTGCCAAAACCCCTGAGTGTCCTTGTTCGTTCTTACTGCATAAGCCAAGAATGTCAGGCCCTGAGCGCTCTTTACCCAGGCAGATAATATTTCAGCTGTGCTTACAGTAAGCAACCTTGAAGTATGAGATAACATATTTCCTCAGACACATAACAGGGTTGTGATTTCTTTGAAAATAGTAAGGAACTTAAGTATCTATCACAGGCCCTTTGTCACTGCAAGAGATTTGGTAATCAGAGAGACAGTACAAATACTGTCTCAAAAACATGAAGTTCTAGTTAAGGCTTTTCTATAATAAAGTCCTTGGTCTCTGACCCAGCGCTTTTATTGTCTTCTGCCTGCATCCACTGAAAAATAGCAGGTTACTTGTTAGCTTATAACTAGGGCAAAGCCTTAGATTGGGTACGTTTCCTAACAGGTGCTTGAAGATAATATTCGTCATGCAATTATGCTATGCATTTTTTTCCTACCAGTATAGTTTTTGGCATGTACCACCAAGGACATTAACGTTGTGTTCTACTTAATAGTTTCCTTCAAACCGACTCAGTTATATCATTTGAATAGTTTTTCTAGAAAGGAAAGTTTATAACATGACCTCTAACCTGAATTATCTTCATGTTTCAACCCAAAAGTATTTAATACATGTTTAAATAAATACATGGACATTACAATTTAAATTATGTACATACTATCGATAATCACCCTCCCCTTCCATCAAACCCTTCTCCCTTTAACATAAGCTATCTGTTATCATGTTATCATGTCTGGGGACATAGATTCCTGCAACCAATGTTTCTGTTTAGTGAGTATTCTTAGCTAGTGCTTTGTTTCTTTGAAAAAGTGCCCTCCACCTTCTCTGCTAAAAGAAAGTCTAGTGTTTTAATATGCACTGATGGAAATTTGCCCATGGCAGCCCATCCATCAGCCTTATAAGTCTCCTACTGCAGTTTGGAGCAGAAAACCAAAGGAATATCCACCCTGGTGAAGAGTGTGTTCGGGGTGAGGCATTCCACATCCTGATCTCGTGATCACCTTCCAGGCTTCAGAAAACTGGATTTACTTCTTACTGTAAAATGGACACTGTGTGGCATGCCCCTAGAATCTTACCTTATTACAAACAAAATTCCAGCCTCCTCCTCATCTGTCCAGCTGTCATAACCTTGATGAAAGTAAATGAAAAGCTCCCCCCAAAAAAGAACACCATAGTGTGTTGCTTCCCAGGAAGGGGTGAGAACAGTCTCAAATCTGACTTCAGCCTCCCTATAAAATTTATAAAAGTATTAGGGTACCTGTTGAAGCTGAGGGGAGAACCTGTCATCAGCCTGCAGGGCAGAAGTTACTCACTATATAGAAGCAGGAGTCAAGAATACCAAATGGCATCTTCACATCCAGAAAAGAAATTCTGTGAAAACCTAAATTGTTAAGACTCCTGTTCTGGTCAGACTCTTACATGAGCCTGTTCTCTCTTGGAATCTTTTAAGAGGAAATAAGTTAAGATCCCAGGGAAGTGAAATTTGCAGAAATGTGCAAGGACTGCATAACCATGCAAGTATCAAAAGCAGCTAGACAGGAGTCTAGACAGGCAGAAAAAAGTATGTAGCACTCACCTAACTGGCTTGAGTTTGTTCTCAAGCACAGTATGAGTATTACTTTTTCTATGCTTCCAAATAGCAGAAAGAAATCTCTAGCATTTGGAGCCTCCTGCATGAACAAATGGGGATAAAACCCTGTTGAACAGCTCTGCACCGTATTTGACCACCACAAAATTATGTTTATTATTGCATATGAGAATAGATGTGAATTTTAATCTTTTAACTCAGTGGGCTCTAATATTGTCAATGAATAACAAGAGCCTCAGGAGTTTTAAAAATAAACTGATGGGCTGTTGGATGCTTATTTTTAGTTATAAAACCTTTATTATTTTTAGCAAGAATAATGCGTGTTCATTTTAGGAATATGGCAAATACAAATAAGCAGAAGAAAAATCATTCATCTTTCACAAGTTTATATGTGCATATATGTAACATACAAAGGTTCTCCTGTCTTTCAAAATATGATATTCCCATATTGTTTTGTAACCTTTTCTCATTTTGTATCCCATCAGAAGCTCATTTTGTTTTTTTTTTTTTTTTTTTTTTTTTTTTTTCTTTTTTTTTTACAAATCAGTAAAGCTTAAAGCCAGAGACTTATAGATTGGTTCAAATATAATCAACAGTAAGATACAGACAACAAGAGATACAGCTAAAGCCACTAACAGCAACAGATTCAAAGTAGGAAGATGGGCAAAGGTCTTATCAGGAAAATGCTAATGAAAAGAAAGCTAGATTGCAATGGTGACATCAGATAAAAGGGAAAGCAAACCAAGCTACATTAAATAGGGGTAAGGATGGCTTCGATTAGCCTTCCAACGCGTCACTATTAGTTTGTTTCTCACTTTCCTGATCTCATCTAGCTCCTCCACGTCTCTAAACATATCATCACTGCTCAGGTGCCTGTTGTGTATATCCTCCTTAAAATCCTGGAGAGACTGAATCAGCCTCTCCCGAAAAGTTTCTTCGGATTTCTCCTCCTCCTCGGGTTCCTGCCCCTCCTCTGGCTTTTCCTCGGGCTTTGGCTCTTCCTCGGGCTTTGGCTCATCCTCCTTTTCTAGGTTTCCTTCCATTTTTTGGCAGGGTTTCATCTTGTGTCTGCTTCTCTTCTTTGCTGCTTCCTGCAGAATATGGGAATGTAATGATTTCTAGGAAGCAAGGAGGTGGAGGAGAGGGACGAGGAGGAGGACGATAGATGGAAGACTTGGTAGATGTGCAGGTGCTGTGCACAAAGGTCTCCTCACCATTTGCTCACGCCCTCCCCTCCTCACCCCCACCCCCGTTCACTCTCTCCCCCTCCTGCTCTCCCTCTCCCCCCTTCCCCTTTTCCCCTCCTCTCTTTCCCCACCCTCATTTGGTCTAACAGCCCTCACCAGATACCTTCCACCTGAGAAACCCAGTCCGCAATCAGGTTTCCTTGTCCCCGCCCCTCTTACCTCCATTTTCCACCCCCTCCCCTCTCTAGTCCCTCCCTCCAGTATTTTCCAAGGCCTTCCTTCCCGCCTCCCGCCCCAGCCCTCCACAAATCTTTCTCCCTCCCAGGCCTAGCACAGGCCCCTCTGAAAGGGGGGGGAGGGGAGGGAGAGGGGACTGGGGCCTTCAGCCGCTGCAGGCCTTCACCGACCCATATCCTGGGGGAGTCTTTTATAAAGTTCCCCCTCACTTACCAGGTACGGATCAGATCGATTTCTTTTCCCTACTTATTTTAGCCTGGAGCGGTACAAAGAACAAACCTGCAGGCGAATGGAGAAGGGAGGGGAGGTTGGGGGTGGGGCAGGCAAGCCCTCGGTGCTCAGCAGAGAGGCACCGGGGACCCAGCTCGCTGAGCTCTCCGCATTTAAGGGCTTGCTTATGGAAGTTTCCCACCCTTTGTTTCCCATAGGACTCCTCCTTCCCACCCCGCAAGTTAGCCTGTCTTTCTCACCAGACAGAGGGTAAAAAAAGGGCTATTCTTCCCCAACTATCTGTAGATCCGAGACTAGGCTTGGGAAGCAAAGTGGGTGTCCAAAATCTCAGGGTATTATCATTTTTGAATCGTCACAGGTCCCCTTGTTTTCCCTTGAGACCCCCTAGTCATCTCACAAGTGTCCTTTCCTGAAGAATTGAAGGGAAGAGGTGGAGGGACAGACTTAACCAGGACTCAAGTCACTACCCTAGACCACCGTAAACTACAAAAATCCTAGGCAGTAACGGCTTAAAACACTAACCTGATGAATTGAAGCAAGCTGTCTCCTCTGGCCGCTGGCCTCTCGCACCACCGCCTGCGAGGCTGAAGGGAGCTGGTACCCAGATGGAAACAAGGACCAGACTAGCAGGATTTCTGCACACGTCGACTCCTGGTCACATGAGATCTACGTCACCAGTGAGGTCCGGTCCCCAATCTCCACTCCCACAAAAAGCGCGGCAGATGTGGCCCCGCCCTCCTCTCGCTCATCTACCACCCCCTCTCTAAACATACATTTGGCCTTGTCAGTCTTTTCTGGAGGAAAAAAAAAGAATGTGCGGGTTGGTTTTATTGTTGTTCTTTTTGCAGCTCTCTGATTACTAAAGAGGAGCGTCTTATTTTCTGAAGCTAAGGAACTTTTCTGCTTCTTTTAATAATAGGCCCTTCCTGTCTCCCGCTCCTAACAGCCAGCACCACTAACCCCCCACCTAGCTTCCCTTAGCCCCTCCCCCTTCATCTGAAACGTACTCCTTTGTTGTGGAGCCAGGTAGGTAGGTCAGAAAGCAGGGGGAGGGAGGGAAATCTTGAAATAGAAGTGGGATTTTTTTTTAAGGCAACTTAAACTTTATTCTTAATACATCTGTAGTCTTTTCAAAAGTAATGTTGTTTTACAGTCAGAAGTGACAGCCAAATTACTTTAGATACATTTGTGAATCCCTACATGTACATTTCTCATACTAGTGCCTGGTGTTTAGTAAATGCTTTTAAAAGTATATGCCTTTACATTTTTTTATTATATTGTGATGTTACTTAGGGGAATTATTTCAAATGAAGAAAAATCATGTTTAACTCTAGAGGCCTGCTTGGTGGTATTTTTACCAAGAAGTGCTGTCGCCTGAAGAATCACTGCTTCATCACTTGCCAGCACAGATTGTTCGCAAACAGTCACCACCTCTTAAAGAAAGAAACACTTTATACACCTCAAGAATTGTTGGAAGGTCTTAACACTGTGTGTCTGCTCTAAATCACTTAGCTCATAGAAAACTTTCAACATTTACTTCTTATTCTCATTTTATTTCATATATATATATATATATATATATATATATATATATATATATATATGACTGGATATAGTTTAATTATGTTCCCCTTTAAAAGGAGGACTCTAGCTTCTTTATCTTTTAGTTGACTTTAAAGGTCAAGTTGCTAGTTTTATAATGATAATGGTTGTTTGGGTTAGGGACTTAAAAGCCTCTATAGGTTAAAGCATTGGCTGTTCACTTGGTCACACATACCTAGTGACTGTCTAAAATGTCTAAAAAAATATTTTAAAACTTGGCATTGCTGCCTTCAAGCTGTATCTTTTGCTTGGTCACCTTAACCTTTGAGTCAGATTTCTGCTTAATTTTACATGTAGACATAGCAGTCATTTAAGACGTGGCTTGTTCAGAACAATAATACAAGGTTGTTTGGGCCTAAATTTGCACAATATGTTCCCTCTCCAAGGGTACAGACACCAAGATAAGAGGAAGTAAGACAATCTTCCATTCTTGGCCATTAGAGTCTAGAAGTCTCCAGTAAACAGCCCTCTGCTGCCCGCTACCTCAATAGCCTCTCAGTTTTATTGCTTTGTTAGCATTCCAAGTGCAATCTTTTCCTTGCTTCAAAAACATATGCTTGAATCGTTTGCAAGCCACAGTAATGGTCTTGTAACACGTCGACATTTGTGTGTTGGAAACTTGGTCCCCAGGGTGGTAACATGGGAAGTGATGGAACCTTTAAAAGGTGCAGTCCAGTAGGAGGCCATTAGGTCACTGAATGGTATTACCTTTGACAGGAACTGATGCAATTCTCAAGGAACTCTGGTTATTTCTCACAAAAGGCTTGTTATGAAAAGGCAAGGATGAGTCACCCAAACACACAGCTTTGATTGCTCTCCAGCTTCTTCTTGTCTTTCTCAAAAACATACCTGTCATGTTGTCATCCATCAGGCTAAGACATAGTAAGTCTTCACCATAGAAGTCAAAGCCCTTGAGTCTCAGAAACTAAATGCTAAATAAACTGCTTTGGGGGGGGGGGTTAAAATATTCAGCCTTGCACATTTCGCTATAGTAAGAGAACTTGAACTAGTACAGTCTCTGTGGCAAGCTTTGAGCTGATTGACAGATCCTCAGTAAGGTCCACTCCCTGTACTGAGCTTATCTCCCACATTAGTTACCTTTCTCCTTGCTGAGTCAAAACATATGGCAAAGAAACTTAAGGAAGGATGTTTTTTGACCCATAGCCTAAGAGTACAGTCCATCATGGGAAATAGTATCTGTAGTTAGGAAGGAGAGAGAGAGAGAGAGAGAGAGAGAGAGAGAGAGAGAGAGAGAGAGAGAGAGACTGGTGCTATGCTTTCCTTTTCGACTTTGTTTGCAGTCTGTGATCCTAACCCATGGAATGCTGCCACTCAGTTTCAGTGGCTTTTCCTCCTTAGTTAAATATATCTGGAAACAACCTAGTAAACATGCCCACCCAGAAGTTGGCCTCCCTGGTGATTCTGATGACTGTCTCCCTAAAAGTGGATCACATCTAAATCACTCCTAACCTAAGAGCTAGGGGTAACATAAATGGTGTGGCTACAGACAAAGAGCCTTCCTCGAATAGGTCATTTAGAGAAAGGCAAAAGGAGAGGAGGCCATCTGGCCTTGATCCAGGTCAAAAGAGGTGAACTTGAGTTTTAGAGGATGGGGAGGATATAGAAGAAAAGGAAACTAGTCCAATGACTCCCAGGTGCTGCGCCCTACTATTGGTTATCTGACCCCATCATATGGCTCCTAGCTGCTCATTTGTTCCTTAGTAGTAGTATGTAAGTCTGTTGATAGTGGATATGGCTGAAAACAGGCTCAATACAAGCATGTTATGGTAGACTCTACTACACCAAGAATGTTCTAGTTACTTTACAAATCTCAGACTCTAAATGCATTTATCTTTCTAGACAGCAAGAATGTAGACTATTTATTCCCCATGAGAATGTAAATCCATCCATATGTATTCATCTTTAGAAAATGTTTTATGATAATCACAATGATTTACTACAATAAAATTTGTAGGCCTGAATTCCCAGCACTGGTTCTTTGGCTTAAACATGAGCAGACAATGGGAAGCACCAGGTGAAAAGCAGCAATAAAGGAACAGAAGGGAAATAATTTGTTCAACTGTAAAGTAGACGTAAGCACAAGCATGTGCACATGCATGTATATATTTTTGTAAATTCTGGATTCTCCTGGATGATTTTATTAGAGGATAAATAAGACAAACCTCATGATTGTGAAAGGAAAAGGAATATAAAAAGTTGTATGTTGGAGCCTAACACCCAGTATGATGGTATCTAAACATAAAGCCATGGAGGGAAATTAGAACAAGATGGTCAGGCTCCAGTGAATGGATTACCCCTCTTAAAAGAGGCAAAAATGATGCAAGAAGGGGTAGAGAGAGAAGAAAGGAGAAGGAAGAATGTGATAGAGCTTGCTGTCTTATTCTTCTCTCTGCCCTGTGATAATATAGTAAGATACCTGTCTGTAAACCACAACCTAAGCACTCACAAAAGACTAGGTCTTTTCAGGGCTGGAGAGATGCTCAGTAAGAAGCATCCTGCTCTTGCCAGGTTAGTTGCCAGTATCTATGTCCAATGGCTTTTAAACACCATAATTCCATCTACAGGGAGATCCCAGGCCCTTTTGCTGGCCTCTCTGGACACCGTACTTACATAGAAAAAGCCACACTACTCACACATATACATATAATTAAAAATGAAAAACAGACCCTGTTTGGAGAACCAATTTGACTCTACAATAGGCTTATGAGTACTGGAGAAATTCCACATCTCCCAGTAGCACTAGAAGTTTCTGTGGATCAAGAGGGTATAGTAAATCAGTCCTGAACTGGTATTGGTGCAACATCCAGACTACATAAGTGTGTTTGTGAAGCGGATGGGGGTTAATGCAGTAACATCCAACGTGTCAACCTGCCAAGAATAAATGGCTGCTGAGTACTCAAGGGCCATTGAAGAACTCGAGGTGGAAAGGTTATGAGAGTCAAGAGTTCAGGGAGAACATGAGCAGAGCATTGTATTCTGGACATGACAGGACCTGTCTGCCTTCATGAGCTCAAAGCAGCTATGGTTGCCTGGACAAGATCAAACCAGTCAACATTCTGGCATGACTGCCAAAGGAAGGGGTTCACCAGGCCCTACCATTAGGTGAAGTGTTAGTGATAGTTGATGGCTTCTGGGAGAGGGACACTTAGGTTATTTTAAGAGTGCTTCCTGGTAGGTTGACCATGTCCCCGGTAGACAGTCCCACATCCTCTTTTGGACTCCATTCCATTTACACAGCATGTGCTTTACAGTCATACACATAAATTTAAAAAAGAACTAAATATAAATATTGTAAATGTTCATAAATCTGGCGATGGTGGCTCTTATTTATACTCTTTCATTATGTATAATGTACTCATATATGTAAGTAGTATTGTAAAACATAAAGACACATATATAAATTTTAAATATGTATGTATCAAAAGTCTACTGAGGTCAAGGACCCCTATGGAAGAAGTTAGGTTAAGGACTGAAGGAGCTGAAGCAACTTTATAGGCTATGAAGACCAGCAGTGTTAACTAACCCTGAACCCTGGGAGCTCCCAGAGACTAAGCCATCAACTGAAGGGCATACATGGGCTGTTCTGTGGTCTCTGGCACATATGTAGCAGAAGGCTCCCTTGCCTGGCCTCAGTGGGAAAGGATGGACGTAATCCTCTAGAGACTTAATGCCCCAGGGTGGGAGGATTTGGGAGGTAAGGTGGGGGTGGGGAGCACCATCTCAAGAAGCAAAGGGGGTGTGGGGGGACAAACTCTTGGAGGGTGACCAGGAAGGGGGGCAACATTTGGAATGTAAATAAAACAAATTTTAAAAAAGTCATCTGACTAAGAAAAGAGCAAGATCATTGACACAAAATCTTCTTGGAAGTATTTCTTGAGAATCAGCACACAGAAGCTGTGGTTCCATGTTGGGTGAGGCTTCGAATCTCGAGCTGGTAGCTGAACTTTGGAGACTGAAAAGAGTCTCCTATGTGCTAGTGGTTTGGGCACCAAGGAAGCTACAAGATTGAAGTGGTCATTGAAAACAGCTGGGGCTTTACCCTGTGTGGATTAAGTCCTGGAAGAGAGGTCAGGAAAGGCCATAGGTGAAGGTGCAGTACCGTCCAGTTTCAATGGAGACCGGAGCATATTGGAAATGCCAAGACTATATGCTATTACCAAGGACCACAGCAGATATGGAGAGAAACTGGTTTGAGCCTTAGAGACAAACAGGGTGTGCTACAGACAGTAGACCTGTCTGAGCCTTTTGAAGCCTAGTAGATTGTGAGTGAATCCCAGATGTTGGACACTGAACTATTTACAGTATTGGAGTTTGTCTTTGCTTTGCTTTGGTTGTTACAGGGCCCATGTCCTTCCCTATTGGAGTAAGAAAGCACTTAACTCGTTTTCAATTTGACAGATGTTAGATTTCTGAAGCACTCACTATAATAATAGATTTCTGAGGTAGTTTGAAGAGACCTGGAACAGAAAAGAGACCAGATTTGTTCTAACAACTGGAGTCCACAATTGACTTTAGATTTTTAGAGAGACTTGAATAATTTAGATATAACTTTTTGGGTTTTTTTTCTGGTTTGTTTATTTGTTGTTTTCTTTTTTCTTTCTGTTTTTGTTTTTGTTTTTGTTTTTGTTTTTTGAGACAGGGTTTCTCTGTATAGCCCTGGCTATCCTGGAACTCATTCTGTAGACCAGGCTGGCTTCGCCTGCCTCTGGCTCTCAAGTGCTGGGATTAAAGGTGTGCCCAACCACTGCCTTGCTTAATTGTTGTTTTTCAAGACAAAGTTTCTCTGAGTAGCCCTGGATGTCCCAAAACTCACACTCTAGACCAGGCTGGCCTCAAACTCATGGAGACCTGCCTGCCTCTGCCTCCTGAGCACTGGGATTAAAGACGTGCACCACTGCCAGGCATGTCGCAACTTTAAAAGACTTCCAGTCTTTAAATTTTTTTTTAAACCCACTTCCATTACCCTCAATATTTTACTTACTGAGTTGTCAAATAGCTTAGAGACAGGAAAAGATGGAGATAAATCAGACTGTGTTAGACAGGACTTAATGGCACCATCTGGGATCCAAATGGCTTGAGTAGCCCTGTCCTGCAACCTCCATCTCCAGCCCTGTTTGCATTTAGAACATGCGGTAGTTCTACTTGGTTCCTTCAGCTTCCCTCACCAAAACAGCTCCCATTTCCAGCATGAATAACCAGGTCTCTCTACTTCAACTCTGTCTTTACTCACAGACTGCTCAGGAGTCCCATTCAGGGATCCCAGTCTTGCTATATGTCTTCTGGCTGCAGCACATTCCTAAAACTTTGATGCAAGCCTCCATCACCCTGTAACTCTTTCATCTTGTATGTCCAAAGAAGCAACATTAAGTGACTGATTCAAAGTTCTACTCTCTGTCTGAGATGCCAACTAACCCTTTGTACCACAGTTTGGAGATCTAAATGAGTAGAATCATGGCTTTAAGTCCCCATTGTCCTGGTGTAAACTTTGACGTTTCTTCTTACAAATGGCAATCTCTTTGATAATCACTGACACTTTATCTGCACCTACCCTGTCTTCAACTATAACCAGGTTCATGCCCCCTTTCCCACCATGCTCCCTACCGAACCTCACATTTTTTAAAATGTCTTTTCTATTCCACTTTCTGTTTCTTCTCACTCTGAGTCTGACTAAATGCAGAGAGCAATGTCAATAATACAGTGTGAGTGTTACACTCTCTTGAAATTTCCTGCACCAGACAAACCATCCTCACTCAGATGCTCAGGAAACTGGCAGGGTGTAGTCAGATTCTTTGCCAAAGAAAAGCATAAATAACCCCCAGTCTGGTTTCCGATGGCGTGCTCCTTCTCCTGTGGACACTGTGAGCGCTGGCCTTCCTATTGACCTTCCTATTGGCATGCTGAGCTTCTTACCATTCAGAAGAGCTACTGCCCATCAAGCTCTTCTTGTGCTTCTGTAGCTCATGGCTCCAAACTTTTACGTGTATTTTCCAAAAAAACTACAAAATATGGTAGTCATAGCAACAACCCTACTTCTTAGGATCAATTTTCTGTATTAGTTACTTTTCATGATGCTGGGACCAACTATTTTTACAATAACCAACATAAGTGAAGAAGTCTTTGGTGGGGGGGGGGCAATCCATTATGGTGAAGTAGTGCTAATGGTTTGTCTCTAGCATCCAACAAGAAGCACAGAAAGGGAAATGCCAGCAGTCAGGTAACTGTCTCCTTTGTCTCTGTATTCTGTCTGAGATTCCTGCCTATGCAATTGTGCTACCTGTATTCAGGACAGGTAATCCTGTCTGGAAACATTCTCATAGACACATCCACAGGTGAGGTTCACTCAGGACCCCAATGTCTGTTAATCCAATCAAGAGTCACACAGGAAATAGGTACTTTAAAAAAGTAAAATTCCTCATATTTATGACTGAAGAGGTCACCAAAGTAAGTCCAAGTTATGAAAAAGCAGAAGTCAGAACACAAAGGAAAAAAGCTACTCGGTTGAAAAGGATCCCTGTAGCAATGAAGAAGTTAGATTGATTGTATTGGTTAAAAAGGGAAAAGGAAATGTGCAGGCAGAATCCTTTGGTGATTTGATGCATACACATCTTCAAGAATCAATGTGTAATATTTAGTAGATATTATTCTCTAGCTTGTAAGAATTGATCCCCCCCCATCAAAATTTGGTTGCATATTATAAAAACTTAAAGTGTAGAATAAAGGGCCACCTTGTGACCAGATCCAGTACTGCAATTCGAAGATACCTGAGCAAGATCTCCAGTTCAGAGAAACAGGCAGCTTACCCCTGGTCATTACTTTTCTATGCCTTTGAAATATTGTGGAAGGCAATTACACTATACAACTATATAGAAATTCATAGGACTTTGAGTTCTGGGTTATAGGTGTGGAATTGAGTATCCTCATTCCCAAGATTCTGTGACTACTGCAGAAATTAATGAGATCAGCCAAGGACAATATGGAGACTGAAAACAGGGTACCTGCTGTATTAATATAAATTATTATAGTCAATGTAAGCATAGGCATATGTTGTTTTCTGGCTTTCTGACAAATTTCTTTTTAAAATAAAATACGAGTCCCTTATATAAGCTAAGATTTTGGATAGATTTTCTCCTCGGAGATGCCATACTCTTTAAGTCAATGGATATATAGATACACAGACAAACTTTGGTCACCCAAGTTTTGAAGATCCAGGAATTTTCTCTTAAACACTCATAGTTTTATTTTATCAGTAGAAATAGAGAACACGTGGATCAAGTGAGAGGCATAGCACAAGTATTATCAACAGAGTAAATTTAAGTTGGCTGAATAATCCAAATAAGATTAGAGAAAATAAGTCACAGGTTGCTTATAAGAGTAACATTTTTAGGGCTGGTGAGATGGCTCAGCGGGTAAGAGCACCCGACTGCTCTTCCGAAGGTGATGAGTTCAAATCCCAGCAACCACATGGTGGCTTACAACCACCCGTAACAAGATCTGACGCCCTCCTCTGGTGCGTCTGAAGTCAGCTACAGTGTACTTATGAAGAATAATAAGAAAACGAATCCTTGGACTGGAGAGACCAACCGGAGCGAGCGGGGCTGTCCAGAGCGATCGGAGCCGAACGAACGGGGATGGCCGGCCGGAGCGAGCGGGGCCAACCGGAGCAAGTGGAACCGATCAAGTGGAGCCGATCGGAGAGAGTGGGGCCTACTGGAGCAAGCAGGGCCGGCCGGAGCGAGCGGGGTTTACAGGAATAAGGAAAAAAAAAGAGTAACATTTTTAAAATAACTATTGGGAATAATAGAATGTCACATGTTAGAAAAATACTGGCCTGTAGTTTCCACAGAAAAACTGGTGTAGCTACAAAAAAAAAATCTAATAAGGTGAAAGTTAAGAAAAGAAACAAAATATTAGAGTTTAAGACATATATTTTATAACATTAACATGGTCAACCTAAAAGCAGAGGTTGGGTAAAGTGCCTGAAGCTCGGGATTTGATCCATACCTAGTACTAAAAAAATAAAAATAAAAATAAACTTGAGAAGAAAATGTTCTTTTGGGTCTTAGTTACCTCACTCAGGATGATATTTTCTAGTTCTATTCATTTGTCTGCAAAACTCAGGATGTCTTCGTTCTTAATAGCTGAGTATTATCCCATTGTGTAAATGAACCACATTTTCTGTATCCATTCTTCTGTTGGTGAGCTATTTTTCACTTTAGCAGCAACTCACTGTTTAGTGAACTAACTGGAGTTCCGTAAGAAGTATGAGAACTACAAGGCATGGTGGTATATGCCTTTAATTCCAGCACTTGGGGGTTGAAGGCAGGATAATTTCTATGAATTCAAGGCCAGGCTGGTCCACACAGAGAGTTGCAGGCTGGCCAAGGCTGCATAGTGAGACTTTGTCTCCAAAACCTAAACAAAAGAAGTATGAGAACCACATTAAACCCTTTGAGGGGTAAGACATTCAGTGAGCTAGTAGATTTCCCTGACGCTTTACCTTTGAGATATCCCACTGTCTGTATTCATTTGTTTATTTATTCCATATGTCAAAGAGGAGGGGGAAGAAGAAGGAGAAGAAGGAGGAGGAGGAGGAGAGGAGGAGAAGAATAAGGAGAAGGAGAAGAAGGAGAAGGAGGAGGAAGAGGAGGAGGAGGAGGAGGAGGAGGAGGAGGAGGAGAAGAAGAAGAAGAAGAAGAAGAAGAAGAAGAAGAAGAAGAAGAAGAAGAAGAAGAAGAAGAAGAAGAAGAAGAAGACGACATAGCATGTATGTAGAGGTCAGAAGATGCCATGCAGAGCAGAATTATTTGTTCTCTAGTTTCACCATGTGGATTACTGAGATACACCACAGTTCCTCAGGTCATTGGGACAGCAGGCTTGGCAGGTAGCGTTTTACTGGCTGAGCTATCTCACTGGCCCATAAAAGTTGTATTTACTGAGTTGGTTTGCACAATAGAGTGAGTGGAAGAGAGGTTGGGAACCGACTAGTTGTTTACCCCTCAAGGCTCTGCTACGTGTCTCAGCAGTCCCAATCTGTACCAAAAGCCTGGAGGATGCCTTGGGGACACTGGTCTTCAGTTCATGTTGAAAGCAGGAAGGCGCCTGGTTCTGTTATCAGCAAAGGGATCAGCAGCTGCAGCAGGAGGGTAGATGAAATCACCATTGAGAGCAAAGGCCAAGGCAGCAAAGAAGGGAACTTTTTCTTTCCACATTCTTTGCTCTAAGCCTCTAGCAGATGCTGCTGCCCATATCAAGGATGGCGCTTCTCAACATAATCAACTAGCAATACAGTGCCCCATAAAATGCGCCACAGACTGCTTGGTCTAAATAACTCTTCTAAAAGATAAGAGTTTCTTTCCAAGTGATTCTAGGTTGTGTGGGGTTAGCAGTTAAGTGCCAAGGAGTTTCCAAATTAAAGAATAGACTTCTTCCTGGATATGGTCACACATACTTGTACTCTCAGAATTTTAGAAGCAGATTCAGGATTGCCACAAATTTGAGGTCAGCCTGGTCTAAATAATGGGTTTCAGGTTAGCCTGACTACCCTGCACCTCAAAAAGCCAAAATCAACAATAAAAACAACATCCTTATCAATAAATTATGGGCAAAAGTAATGATGTTCAAATGTGTTGACATATTCAAAGGGGGTAATTATGAAAACTGAACACATGAAATCCTGTGGAGATGCAGCTGTGTTTATGCTTAGTGGGAAATTCTATATGCTCAAAAACATAAAAAGAAACTGACAAATTCCATATCTAAGTTATTTTTCAAATAATGAAAGTGTAAGACCTGAAAAACCTTACATCCAGGATGTCCCACTAACAGAGATGCAGAGACGGAGATCAATGCAAAACGAAAGAGGTTTATTGATCCAGCATGCTGGGGTCGTCCTGAAATCAGGATGGAGGTGACCCAGAGTAGCTAAAGCCCACACCTTTTAGACATTTTTTAGAGCAGTTCTCAGTCACACTTTAGGGCTGGCAGTTTATCATTGGTTAACCTTTAACGGCATTAAGGGGGCAGACTTAGGCACCGGAGACATTGTGTGGGCTTTTCTAAACAATCAGATGACTATCTCTTAGAGTGTAAACTTAAGGACTGGAGGCCAATTCTGGGAAAAGAACATCTTGACATTTACTTAACTTTTTACAACAGTGGTCATTTTGAGCTACCAAAAATCTTACAAAAGAAGCATTCTGCTTTTAGCTTTATGTTTGAATTTAAATTTTTTTATATTATTAGGATAAATATTATGTTAGAACACTAGCTGAGGAAATACTGAGAAAAAAAGATGTGAAGCAGAAATTTTCTTTGGAAACTCAGTTGGGTCACATGATGTTTTTCTGGAAGCCGTCTTGTGAGAGGATGTTTTGCTGAAGCAGACACATGAGAGAGCATATGATATTTTGCTGGAGTGGATGTTTAAGAGGGTACAAGATGTTTAGAAAAAGTATAAATATAACCCCACAGACAGTGAGAGGATGCTCTTGTATTGCTACACCATACAACATTTTGCTGGTGTTCTCTTGTCTTTACTTTGTAGAGAGAAAGGCACTGAAGAACTTTTTGTAGCACTCCAACTGCTTCTTGCCGTTTCAGTTGACTCATGCCAATTTCGTGGAGCCTTATGGTTTTTGCAGCTACTGATTTGTGTTTGGTGTTATTAGATTGGACTGCTGGTATCCTGACAACCAAGAGTGGAATCGCCCCCAAAGAATTACTTCTAAACAGGCCCACAACCCCCTTTTCCTTTTAACTTTCTTTTCCCCCTACCTCTGGTTGGTGGGCTAGAAGAGAGGTTGAAGTGTTCAAGAACTCTAAATAAAGTAGGTTTTGAAAAATGTCTAAGTCTGCAAAGATGCTTCACTGCTATCAACCAGTTAGAAATATTTTGTAAATTTTATTGAACAAATAGACAATTCTATTAATCAGCAACCCCCCCACACTCACACATACATACACACATCTATACATCTTGGCGACGATGGAGACTCTGACTGCTACAAGTTGCCACATCATGTTATTCAAATGGTCAGTTTTCAAAAGGCATACAAGTTAACAAGAAAGTGCATCTCCCTCAGAGGAAGAAAATGAGCTAGAGCCCTTGTGAGAGCACTTACCAAAGAATGATTTGTATTTGTTTACATTAAAAATTTATGACATGTTTATTTATTCATGTGTACACACACATATATGTCACTGAGCAAGGGGAGAGGTCAGGCAACAACTTGTAGTAGTCAGTTCTTGCCTTCCATGTTTGCCCCAGAGGCGGAAGTCAGACCAGTCCTGATTGGCAACCAACACATGTCCAGGTTGATCCATCTCCCTGGCTCAGTAAATGCTTTCAAATAACTGTTTTAAATGTCTTCAAAATCTTTTTTTTTCCCCGAGACAGGATTTCTCTGTATAGCACTGGCTGTCCTGGAACTCACTTTGTAGAGCAGGCTGGCCTCGAACTCAGAAATCTGCCTGCCTCTGCCTCCCGAGTGCTGAGATTAAAGGCGTGTGCCACCACGCCCAGCTGATATCTTCAAAATCTTAAATGCAGTCAATGAGCAAAAGAAAAATGGAAAGAAAACATGAACAAAACAACAAGAAGAAATTATTTTTTTAAAAAGAGAAACCAGCTCTGAGCCCAGCGGACACAGCTAGGGACACCCCAGGACTTTAAGATCGCATTGGGGTTACGCGTGAGTGCAGAGGTGGTTTTGGGAGCAGCGGGTCAGCAGTTCACTCCAGGGGCAGGAACTGAGAACTCCGCCCCACCGGAGGCTGGGCCTCTCCCAGCCAGAACACCCGCCCCGCCGCGCCATCTTTCCTCTGAGTCCAGCTGACACAGCTAGGGACACCCCAGGACTTTAAGATCGCATTGGGGTTACGCGTGAGTGCAGAGGTGGTTTTGGGAGCAGCGGGTCAGCAGTTCCCCCCACGGGCAGGATCCGAGAACTCTGCCCCACCGGAGGCTGGGCCTCTCCCAGCCAGAACACCCGCCACACCGCCACACCGCCATCTTTCCTCTGTGCCCAGCGGACACAGCTAGGGACACCCC
>LR752217.1:87341-97134 GCA_902729485.2 Mus minutoides | reverse complement strand
ACACTAGGCAGGCACTCACCCACCCAGTCACACCCCAGCTGCACCCCAGTCACATCCCAGCTGTACCCCAGTCACACCCCAGCTGTACCCCAGTCACACCCCAGATGCACTCCAGTCATACCCCAGCTGTACCCCAGTCATAGCCCAGCTGCACCCCAGCTGTACCCCAGCCTCACCCCAGGTGCACCCCAGTCACACCCCAGCTGCATCCCAGTCACACCCCAGGTGCACCCCAATCACACCCCAGCCTCACCCCAGGTGCACCCCAGTCACACCCCAGCTGCACCCCAGTCATACTCCAGGTGCACCCCAGTCATACCCCAGCTGTACCCCAGCCTCACCCCAGCCTTACCCCAGGTGCACCTCAGTCACACCCCAGCTGTACCCCAGCCTCAACCCAGGTGCACCCCAGTCACACCCCAGCTGCACCCCAGCCCATGCTTTTCTCCTTACAAGCAGTATTCATACCATCAATTCTGAACGATTTAGGTACTTTTCCCTGCAAGAATCTTTTCTTCTGGAAAAGATTTCCCTGCAAGAATCTTTTCTTCTGCAGGGACCATACTGTTCTCACTTTGGGGCAACTGTTGCCTTTTCATAGGTGGCTTACTCTGTCTGTCTTCACTTTGAGACCTTCTTATTCTACCAGAGCTTGAGTTTGAGAGACAGTCTTGCCTATGCATGTTTATTAAGTGTTAAGTTTGCTGACAAACAGTCATTAAACATCTATACCCAGTGAGTGCTGTGAAGAAGAACTTACCATCTTTAGTAAGAATATTTTGTAGGGCTCTAGGAAATATTAGTTTATAAAAACCTGCATTATGCTGAAGTTGAATTTGAGGGCAGAGTAATACTGCTGGAGTTATCGTTAGTACTCCTGAAGTTTATGTTTCACACGCTCAGCAGGCAGTTACTAAAGATACAGTGCTCGGAAGCTATGGGGATACCTCTTGATGAAATCCTCCTCCTTCTTGTAGTTTATGCTCTAGTGGGATGGATAGACAATGAACAAAAACATTTTCCACGTATAGACAGCAGTAATGAGCAGAGAATGAAGCTGAAGCATGGCTGCTATCAGTGCTGTGTGGGGAGGAGAGCTGGGATCCTATTCTCGCCCTTAAAAAAGTCAGGTGGGTGTGGCAGTCTGTAATCCCGGTGCTCAGGAGGCGGAGATGGGGTCCAAGGATAAACTGGCATCTATGAGTTCTGACTTCAGAGAGGGACCCTGCCTCAGTAGACAGAGTGGAGAGCAGTGCAGGAAAGCTCTGATGTTAATCTCTGGACACACACACACACACACACACACACACACACACACACAGAGGAGGGGTCAGGGAGGGGGAGCAATGCTACTCGAGTTCTGTTTTTCCAGATTCATGTTGAAAACAGAGTCAGGTTGTAGGGATGGCCTGGCGGTTGAACATATTCTGCTCTTGAAGAGGACCTGAGTTTGGTTTCTAGCTCACAACTACCTGTAACTATAGCTTCAGGCATTCTCATGGCTCTTCCTGGTCTCTATAGGTGCCTGTGCATGTACACACACACTCATGAGCACACACACTCACATACACACAAATGCACACACACACATACACACACATGCACAGAAACAGTCACATAGTTAAAAAAGTAAAATAAAATTTTAAAAAGATGCCATAGTATTAGGAGTGAGCCCTCTAGGAGGAGAATACATCAAGAGTCCAGAGCCCTCAGAAATGGTGTGTCACCATGACAGTAGATGGGTTTTGCGAGGGGAGTAAATGGTCTAAAGAGATGTTGGAGAACAAGAGAGGAGAATGAAGGAACCAAAGAAGAATATCTTGTGTTCTGTCTTTGTCACTGTTCTATTGCTGTGAAGAGAGACATCACGACCACGGCAACTCTTATAAAACAAAGCTCTGACTGGGGCTGGCTTACGGTCTCAGAGGTTTGGTCCGTTATTGTCATGGAAGGGTAACATGAGCGAAGTACAGAATATACAGGTCTGAAAATGTTAAAATGAAATCCATTCATATGTATGCTACATGAAACAAAGTGAAGTAAACCATATCTTAGTCCATCTGTTTTCTATAACAATCCCAGAGGCTACAGTAGTTCATGAAGAAAATAAGACTTTAAAAAATGCTTCTAAGTATTAAATCGCACCAGTTTATAATGAACTAAGTTTGAAGGACATCATAGGTTTAAAAATCAACACAGAAGTCTTGGGGGGGCAAAGAATGTGGCACTGGTGCTAACTGCCTCAGGACAGACAGCATCACAGGCTTGAGAGAGACCACAGAAGGACGAGGAAATAACTGAGGGGCCAGGCTAACTCCTTTCTATGTGCCCGTGGGAACTAGCCCATTCCTGTTAGAACTAACTCACTCTTTTTTTCTTGGGGAGGGTGAATTGAGGAAGGCCTAGAACTGGCTAGCCTAGAACTCACTGTGTAGACCAGGCTAGCCTAGAATCACTGTGTAGTCCAGGCTGGCCTTTAACCTACACAGGCCTTCAGGAAAACCTCCTTCTCTCATATAACAGCTGGGCGGGTTTGAGCAAGTTTCTCAGACTTCTCTGAGCCTCCATGGCTCCTACATAAAACTGGCAGCTAGCTCTACCTGTCTATACCCACGTGAAGTTTCCAGGCTGATGGAAGACAGACACTTGCCCAGAGCTGGGATGTTCTGGATGATGCTCTTTCTTTTCTTCCCCTGGGAGAGACTCCTCAAGTGGTATCGATAGCTAGGTGTCTCATAGGTGATGAGCCTTCTCCCCAGGAAGAGGAAGAAGCACACTGGGCTCTAGGAGCAGTAAACAGCAGGGGTAGGTCCCGCGCACACTAGGAGCAGTAAACAGCAGGGGTAGGTCCCGCGCACACTAGGAGCAGTAATAGCAGGGGTAGGTCCCCTGCGCACACTGTCCGCACACTGTCCGGGCTGCGTCCTTTCTCACTGTGTGTAACAGTACTGCTGAAGTCGATGGATTGTTTTGGCATTTCAGTATTTGAAAGCACACATCATTTTGGTGGGGGCAGGAACCCCAGGCAGTCAGATCCCAAAGGCAAAGGCGTGACGTTAATAGTTTTGATTGAAGAGCAGCTGCTCCCGAGCAGGGTCCCACACAGGCAGAAGCCTGGAGCCAGAACGATGGCTCTTAGTGACTTCCGAAGGATATCTCTTGACGAGCCTCCGGGGAAAGTCCTTTCTGAGTGGAAAAGCAAGGCATTTCCTTTATCTTCCCTGAGGCTGCGTTTTAGTGTGCTTGACTCTTTGTAGCAGATCCAGTTCCTACCTCAGAGTCCTCCTGGATAAAGCAGGTGGAGGGAGGAGAGGCAGCCCTGATTTCCAGAGGTCTCTCTCCTGGAGGGCAAATGCACAGGTGTCCTGTACTCTGTCTCCTCTGCTCTTTCTTGGGGTGTGGGTAGAGACCCCTCCCCCTGCCCAGAGTCTGAATGACTTGTCCCTGAGACTGGAAGTCTTTCCATCCTCCAGGCAGATGCATAGGCCCAGACCTTTGATGGGCACCTGCCCCTGAGCGCTCACTCGCAGCAGGGACAGATCCTCAGGGCTCTGCTCTTTGTGCCTCTTGTTGGACTCTGTGCTCAGAACGACATCAGGACCAAGTCTGAGTCTAGTTCCTCTTCCTCAGATGCCTTGTAGGAGGGGACCGGAGCCACCACCCTTCATGTGCTGGGAAGTTGCTGCCATTTTCATATGAGAGACAAACGTGACTCCTCCAAGAGGCTTGAAGTCAAACCACAGATGGAAACCAATCAACAGTCTTAGTAGGGTACCCCACAGAGCCAATGAGCAGCCTCCTGGAATGATTAGGAAGGATCCAAATCCCAGAGAGCTCCAGCAGACAGAAGCCTGTGCTGCCTCCTCACCCCACCCCCACCCCTTTCTCCCTCTCAAGCATAGATGGGCTTCTGAATTATTCGAGTCCAGCCTGTGATCAGATTCTTCACATAGTCACATGCCCTTTCATTGGAGGCTCAGTGACTCCAATTCCCAAGAGACTCAGTAACCCTTTTTTACTTGGAGCCTGAGTGCTGCTCAGGGGAGAAACATCAGCCCTTAAAAACATCTCTAGCAGGTGGGGGTGGGGCACCCCTTTAATCCCAGCACTGCAGAGGCAGAGGCAGAGGCAGAGGCAGAGGCAGAGGCAGAGGCAGAGGCAGAGGCAGAGGCAGAGGCAGAGGCAGAGGCAGAGGCAGAGGCAGAGGCAGAGGCAGAGGCAGAGGCAGAGGCAGAGGCAGAGGCAGGTGGATCTCTGAGCTCAAGGCCAGCCTGGTCTAGAGGGCTACAGAGAAATCCTGACTCAGAAAACAAAATGGCTACAGGTAATGCATGCCCATCTAGGCATGGCTGGATTACCCCATTGGAAAGCGTATGTAGTCTGAGGGTGCTTAAGAAAAGGAACAGAGTTTTGAAGACAAAATTCGCTCTGGCTTGAACTTGAAAGTGGTATGTGAGAACTCAGGGCAGCCAAAGATCAAGCTTCAACTTCCGTCTGCCCCTGTACCGCTCCTCTAGAGTGGGCTGTGACTTCTCTTTTATTAAAATACAGTTCATGCACTATACAAGCCACCTATTTAAAATGTGGCATTCAGAGGTTTTAGTATATTCTTGGCTATTTGACCATCATGACAGTGAATCTTCTGCTTCCTCTTCNCCCAGATGTTAGGCAAGTGCTAACCACTGACCTACACTCCCAGCTCAAACAGCCGAATCTTTTCAGCATCCCTAAGAGCCTCACACACACTAAGAGTCACTCTCTGCTTCCCCAGACTTCAGGACATTTGTTGTCAGTGGAATTGTAAGTCACGTGGTCTTTCCTTAACATAATGCTTTCAAAACTATACACGATCGTGCACACAGCTGTGGTTTGTGTGGTGTCGCTGTATGGCCTAGTGATATTGTACTGCATAGACACATCACACTTCATTTAGTTACTATGTCAGTTCATGTGTTAATTCTCTGAACCCTGGAGGCAAAATTGACGAAGTCCCTGAAGAAGGGAGAGCCAGACCACCTCCTTTTCAACTTCATCACCTTCCTCCTCTGTGTTTCTTTGCTTTCTCCTCCATCTCCAGATTCCGATTCCACAGGAACGGTGACCCGGAAGTCACTGCGGAAGCCATGATGATGAAAGGGACTAAGGAACGGAAGCTCGTGAGCTGACATCAGGCTCTTCGTGAGGTTGGGGACACAGAAAGCAGCTGGCATTCTCTGCCAGCAGAAAGGGTTTGGTCTGAGAGTTGGGGGATTCTCCTCCCTTGGGGTTCATGACAAGCTCAGGGAAGGTAGAAATGCCTGGAATCTGGAGGGACCCTTGATAGACAGGGGACTTGGAGCGGCTGCCATTTTGGACTCCACATCTTAACCTGGAGGCCAGGTCCATGACAGGGTCAGGGTAGATGGCAGGAAATGAAGCCTGGTGTGGGGTTCATGGATCACTAGAGAAATGATACACTACTACATGTTCTGAGGATACAGATCCTGGGGTGATGTGCCTTCCAGCTTCGAGATTTTTGTAGATTGCCAACATCTTATCAAAGAAGGATGTGGGCACTGAAATTACATGGCTGACATTAGCCAGGGAATGAATTCATTCATTCATTCATTCATTCATTCATTCATTCATTCATCAAACAATTATTGAGCACCTACATGTATCAGGAAGAACTCTAGATCCTAGACACTAAATAGTAGACATTATCAGTTACAAATCCCTAGTCTTGGAGGCAGGGGAAGCTTGTAGTGAGTAGAGTATATTCAAAGTGATGAGAGCGTTGGAGAAAAAAATACATTCAAATGAGGTTGGAGATGGTGTCAGAATTCCAAATGGGATTCTCAAGAAAGGACAAAGTAAAGCCAAGGCTTAAGGTAGTGAGCTGAATTAGTCAGAGTCCTCTAGAGGAGCACAAGATGAATATACAATGCAAAAGTGGTTTTTAGATTGGTTAATACAATGTGGGCTAGGCAGTCCACTGCTGCTCAGTCCATGGCCTGTGTGCCCCAGTCCCAGTCTGGTGCAGAGTGCCTGGTGGGTTCCTGTTAAGCTGATGGTCTTTCTTTAGTCTACACTGAAGGCTATAGAAGCTAGGTTCTGATGGCAGGGAAGGGCGGCAGCAGCAGCAGCAGCAGCAGCAGCAGCAGCAGCAGCAGCGATAAGGCAGATGAATTCACTAGCAAGGAGTGCAGGTGAGCAGGCAAAAGCAACAGAACTCTAAACCCCACAGGCTTCTTTATATTCTGGGAATCTTCCAGTGAATGCTGCCCACTCTAGGGAAGATCTTCCCTCCTCGGTTAACCCTTCCTGGAAATGTACTCTCAAGCCCACTCAGAGCCATGTCTCCTAGTTGACAGCCAAGATTAACTATCACATAGGCCATGTTCATATCTGCAGGGTAGTTACTGAGGCAGAGACAGGAAGTACAAAAGCCATGAACGGAGAACATTCCTGGCGCAGTCAAGAAACGACGGGGGCCAGTACAGCAGAAAGAGCAGAAGATGGGGAAGAAATGAGATGACAGTGCAGAAACCCATTTCCACCCCAGCCTTGCTTTTATCATTCAAGCAGTGGTGACATTTCAGCAGAGAACCATTGTATGATTGGTGTGATTTATTAAAAAACAAAATGACACTGAGGCTGCCCTACTGGGAACAGAGGGCTGGGAGGACAGGCAGTGGGAGAGGGAGCACTGAGAAGGTGACAGCTGCAATATGAACCTGGCTCAGAGGAGGAGCCAAGGAGCACGGAGAGCATGGGAAGGATCAGATCTGCCTGTGCTTCTTGGGAAAGCAGAGCTCTGTGGAGGGACTGCATGTGAGAGCCGACTTAGCACCAAGTCAGTCTATCACTCAGTTCTGGTGATCTTCAGGCTTGTTGAGAAAATGAAGGCCTCTTCCCAAACTCCCCAGACCATGCGATATCCCCATTTTCAGTACTGTTGGACTGTTTAGAGATATCATGTTCCAAGTGCCTCTGAGAAGAAGCGCAATGTCTCTTATCCTCCAGGGACAGTATGAGAACATGTGATATACCAGTGCCCCAGAGTCACAATCTTTGGCACAGCTTTGGTGGGCAGTTTTCACACTCTTGAGATAGGTGTGAGAATGGCTCCTGTTCCTTGGCCCAGCACAGCCCTACTTCCGGGTATGGCATGGATGTATCAGCTTGTTCCCAATGATTGGAGATTCTCCGAGCGTGGAGAAGAGAGTGACGAGACAGTCTGAGCGTAAGTTACATCCCAGGAAAGCCAACAGCCGTGTTTTGAACACGCATCCCTACTGAGAATGCATAGAGCTACAAACTGAACAAGCCTCTGACCAACAAACGGTAAAGATCTGAAGTTCTTGGGGTTTTAGCCTGTGAGGAATGGAATCCTGAGTGACTCTCCCTATCGAGGCCAAAGCCTAAAGTCCTAGTCCAGGGCCACAGGATACCCAGGATAGACCCTTAGCAGAACCACCCTGTAGGCCTCAGTCAGGTCCCTGCCCCATAGTACTGTGCTGTCCTCCACAGTCCTTCCAAGTGAGCACCTACAGAACTCCAGCAGTCAACCAGATTGTTTTTATTGGTTTTTCCCCCCTTTTTCTGTGTACTGTTTTATAGTTGTTGTCCACTTTTTACCATTAAGTTCTTTGTTTTATTGTTATCAGCAGGCTAAAGGCTAGTGTTGATATAGCCTCAAAAAATCCACCCAGATAACTACCCAAACAATTCCTATTCCAGAAAGTCCACAGGGGGCTATGTGTTGTTTTGGGCACCAACTCACAAATCAGAGGTTCCCAACTTGTGGGTCACGGCCCTGTGAGCAAACTTCTATCTCCAAAAACATTTACAATTACAACTCATAACAGTAGCAAAACTTATAGCTATGAAGTAGCAATAAAAATACTTTTATGGTTGGGGGTCACCACAGCATGAGAAACTGTGAAAGGGTCGCAGTGTTAGGAAGGTTGAGAACCGCTGTCATAAGTGGTCTTGCTATCGTGTGTGTGTGTGTGTGGGGGGGTGGTGATTCAGTGGACAAGCTGCCTTTTGAACATTTAGCCACAGCTCACAAAAGGAATTCCACTGATGTCTGTTTTGTATCAATGAATACGTAAACATATTTTCAGACTTAAATTTCTTTGTTTTTAATTGTGTGTGTCTGTGTGTTTTTAACATTAATTTACTGATTGCTGGCTTGCTTTTGTGTCTGTGCGTATGAATGCTCATGTATGAGGCACTCAGGAGGAAGCCAGAGGGTAACCGACAGGAAAGATCTACTGTGTGGGTTCCAGGGATTGAAGTCAGGTTATCAGTCTTGGCTTCAGTCACCTCACCTGCTGAGCCATCTTGCCAACCCAGAATTAATTTTCACATACTGGCCTATAGGAAGTTGAGACTAAAAGAGACAGGGGTCTTGGAATGGTCAAACTGTAAGTATTCGGTCTCAACTCCACCCCCACAGTTACCTGGTAACGGCCAGGTATGCTCCGCCCCACAGTTACCTGGCAACAGCCAGGTAGGCCTGGCCCCCTATAAAAGGGGCTGCTTGGCCCCTCCTCTCTCTCTTACTCTCTTACTCTCACCTGCCGGGTCCCCCTCCCCATTCCCTCCCTCCTTCTTAACATTTGGTCATGGCCTCTACTTCTCTAATCTCTCCTTTTCTCTACCTTTCTCTGCGTCTACTACTCTCTTTATTCTATGCTATACTCGCCTGTGGCTGGTCCCTCCGGGGAAGGGATGCCTTGGAATGGGCCCGCTGAGACATCCCCTTCCATCCATACCTCACCACACCCCCATAGAACATATCTTAATATTCCTTTATCTTTTTATTATCATAACACAAGCCACTTAAACACAGGTGAAATTATAAAGCGAGAGGGAGGCTTCCACTCTTTTGCAGTATCTGGAGTCAGATTGGGTTGCCACAATTTGGGGAAACTGTTGCTGGCACCAAGTGGGTAGCAGATAGGTATGCTGATAAATAATCCTGCATACACAGGACAGCCTGCAGCCTGCCCCAACCATCCCGCCTCAAATATCAAAAGTGCCAAGTGAGAACCGCTCCCTGGGCTAAATCTTTACAAATGATGTTGGGAGAGTATGGCTGCCTCTGATGTGTTATGGAAAAATGATACCGAGTTAGATTTTAAAGAGCAGAGCATTACAGGGTGAGCAGAAAGTAGCCCTGACCTAGGGAGGTAGAAATGTGCTGTGGGCCGCGGCTCCACTTCACAGGGTGACTTCACAGGGTGTGAGCCCGCTCGGTTCTTCTGTGACTCAGTGTGTAAAAGAGGTGCAGTGGATTGTAAAGTAAGGGGTTTACGAAGCATCCAGAACAAAGTATAGCGTCCAGGAAGTGCTCAGTCTAGAAATCAGACACTGATAGGGAGTGTGGAGAAAGAAGCCTTCTGTTGCAGGCGTTTGGTATCCTGCTCCGGAAACCATCACCGAATCATCATTTCTACTGGTTTGTCCCCAACCCCTAGCCACCCCTCCCTTCACAGTACCCTCTCCTACCTGACTCCCCCACATTCCTTCAGACAAGCTGTGGGTTACCTCAGGAAGACAGCCTACACAGGCGGAGCTGCACAAGATAAATAAACACTGCCCTTCCTGACTGAAGACTCAAGGCTTGAGGTCCAGGAGGAGGGCGAGGCTTCACAGGCTGGGAGGTCCACCATGGGAGGGAGAGAGACAAGGAGGTTTGAATTGAGGGGAGAGGAGGGAAGGAGGAGAAAAAGAAGGGAGAAGAGGAGTGTGCAGTGGAGGAGGGAGAAAGGAGAGAGAGCAAGAGAGAGGGGGTCGGGAA
>LR752217.1:64841-82341 GCA_902729485.2 Mus minutoides | reverse complement strand
GAGCTCTGGCTTTCGATGACATCGTGATTTTCTCCAACATGAAACCCAGGCACACATAACATAATGCAGGGTGAAGGGCACACAGTGTAAGCCGGTGTCACCTACCATCAAATGTATCCAAAGACAGGGAGGTAAATTTAATTTGAGCATAAGATGTGGAGAATATATAAGAAACAGAAGAACCTGGAGAGCCCCAGGCACAGGGAAGTGAAGATCTCTGTCTGTAGATGGTGTGATTGTCAAAACACTTGCTCAGAGCTGGCTCAGAGGATAAAGATGGTTTGCTGAGGAAGCATAATGACCTGAGTTCTATTCCCAGAGCCTACCTAAAAGTAGAAGGAGAGAACTGACCCCATAGAGTCATCATATGATCTCTCCATGTGGGTGGTGGAATGGGCACCTCCTACATTATGCCAACACCATCTGTACAATAATAAACAACCAAATAGGTATACTTAAAAAATACTTGATGTGGGGGCTGGTGAGATGGCTCAGCAGGTAAGAGCACCCAACTGCTCTTCTGAAGGTGATAAGTTCAAATCCCAGCAACCACATGGTGGCTCACAACCATCCGTAATGAGATTTGGCTCCCTCTTCTGGAGTGTCTGAGGACAGCTACAGTGTACTTACATATAATAAAATAAAATAAATCTTTAAGGGGCTGGCGAGATGGCTCAGCGGTTAAGAGCACCAACTGTTCTTCCGAAGGTCCTGAGTTCAAATCCCAGCAACCACATGGTGGCTCACAACCACCCGTAATGAGATCTGATGCCCTCTTCTGGTGTGTCTGAAGTCAGCTACAGTGTACTTATGTATAATAATAAATAAATATTTTAAAAAAAAATACTTGATGTGAAAGACCTTTCTATTCCAAGATTGAGTATACCTAGAAGCTGCTGTAATTATTTGGATTTGAACAGAAAAGACAAACAGGCTAGGTAGAAACCAAAGGTGTTGTTGTTGTTGTTGTTTAATAGGGGAAGCCATGTTGTGGCTGAGTCAAAAAGTGAGCCCCTGCCCTGAGCCCTGATCCTTCACTGAGAATCCCCAACAATGTGGCCAGAAGCACCCTGGATGCCCCTTCTCAAACCAGATGAACCTCTCTTGACCTTGATTCTTGTGTTCCCTCCTCCTCCTCCTCCTCTTCTTCTTCTTTTGTGCATTTTTATCTTTCCTTCCCACACTTATCATCTGTTTTTGTCCACCTTGACTTAGCATCATGTGCATTGCTCCAATCTAGGATCACATGGGAGAGGGCCTTTGAGCATGCCAGTGACCGATATTCTTAATTGAGTTCATTGAGGTAGGGAATGCCCATCGTGAATGTGTGTGTGGTGCCATTTCCTGGGCTGGACCCCGAACTGAAGAGGCTGAGCAGCAACCACTCAGCCTTTGCTTGTTGTTTCTTGAGCAGGAGGTCTCAGGCTTCTGTGGCCATGACTTTCCCTTTGTAACTTGGAACTATGAGCTGAAATAAGCCCCTTCTCCCTTAAGCTGATTTTGGCCAAGCATTTTTGTCACAGCAACAGGAAAAGAAACCAAGACAGAAACCTAGTAACACCGTTCTGATTCCATGCTGTGTAGTTTTCTTGTTTTTGTTTGTTTTGTTTCTCTGAATCTTTTTTGTTGTTGTTTTGTTTTTTTCGAGACAGGATTTCTCTGTATTGCCCTGGATGTCCTGAAACTCACTCTGTAGACTAGGCTGGCCTCGAACTCAGAAATCCTCCTGCCTCTGCCTCCCAAGTGCTGAGATTAAAGGCATGTGCCACCACACCCTGCTTGTTTCTCTGAATCTTTTTCCCCCTCTGAAGCATTTGCTACTGATAAAAAGGAAGGGGGCTCCCATTCAGGAAGCTAGGAAAACTTAGAAGGTTCAGGAAGAACATGAAACTTACAAACCTCCCATGACCTCTCTCCAAGGTTATAAAAGCAATGGACAGTTGCTGGGAGAAGAGACTCTGTTGAGCTGTTGGCAGTCAAGGAGTTCCAAGGGTGCTTTCGGGTCATCCATTCTCCTGGAAGTAACCTCGATTCCTGCTCTTGTAAGTAAGCACAATAAACTCAAAACTAAATGGGTGGAATTGTTTCTTTGGTCTGTTGTTGATACCCTCTCGGAGATGAACAAACTTTCATTCCTGTTTCCCCAGAAAAGTTCCACAACAAATAGTAACATGTAGCCTTGGTTAATTGATCCCATGTCAGACATACCTCCCACACCACTTCAGAATATTAATATCTGAGAATGTGAATTCTGGGAAGAGGTGTTAGCATACCAAGAAGAGACTCAAGTTGTTTTCTTTTATATGACATTAAAGAAGAACTGAAGAAATGATTAAAACCAGAGTACCAAGAAAGCTTTATTTTTGATTCATCCCAGCATGGACCACAAATAAATTACTCACAGATAAAAAGCCATTTTTTTGTTATAAACAATACACAAAGAAATCATTACTTATTCTTTGTCATTAATCTATTACATTTCAGAGATGAAACCAAGGCCTTTCTAATCTGCTAAATTACTCAGAATCAACCATGAGATAGTATTTGGAGTCCTACAGAGGATGATTTTACAGAGTCTGTTCCTACAGAGGATGATCCTACAGAAGGTGATCCTACAGAGGATGGTCCTACAGAAGATGCTCCTACAGAAGATGGTCCTACAGAGGATGATCCTACAAAGGATGTTCCTACAGAAGATGGTCCTACAGAAGATAGTCCTACAGAGGACGGTCCTACAGTGGACGGTCCTACAGTGGACAGTCCTATAGAGGATGGTCCTACAGAGGATGGTCCTACAGAAGATGGTCCTACAGAAGATGTTTCTACAGAGGATGATCCTACAGAAGATGGTCCTACAGAGGATATTCCTACAGAGGATGGTCCTACAAAAAATGGTCCTCAGAGGACACTCAGGGGCACAGACAAATGTGAAGGAAGTGAGATTGAGACTATGGGTATGTGAAGTCCTCTAAAGTGGGCCCTGACACACTCGTGTCTCTCACTGGCTTCTGTTGCTCTGTGTCACACAAGGGCTGCTCCTCACTTCCCCTCTCAGAAGAATGTTATTACCGGGAAATAGAGCAGGTCATCTCAGGCCTAGACTTGACAGGTGCAGTTGATAATGGGGAGCTCTAGGGACAGCTCCCTACTCTCATGGAGCTTTTATAATATGGACCCCCCTAAGTCCTGGCTCATGGGAGACTGAGGCAGGAAGATCTTCAGTTCCAGGCTAGCCTAGGCTACATAGTGAGACCTCATCAAAGGGGGCAGCTAGGATTTCCTTGCGGTCCTCAGATCATCCGGAGGAGAGGGAGATCCAGGTGTGATGGAGTGTCCCCTGCAGCCACTGCTGTTGCCCTAGAGTTCTTGGTGGCATCCTGTGGTGTCTTAGTGCTGAGTCACGGCCACCACTGTTCTAGATCCTAACTGCTCACTGTAAAGAGATGCTGGGAACTGAACTTGAGTTCTCTAGAAAAGCAGCAAATATTCTTAACCAATGAGCTACCTAGGAAATATTTTAAAGAGACTGTCTGCTGGTATGACTAAATTCCTAAGCAAAAGAAATGGATCAATGAACCTAAGACCTTATGTATTTACATATAATTTTTTGTAAAGAAACTATCTATATTCATTTTCATTCTTTTTTTTCCCAATTTTTTTATTAGATGTTTTCTTAATTTACATTTCAAATGTTATCCCAAAAGTCCCCTCTACCCTCCCCCACCCTGCTCCCCTACTCACCTACTCCCACTTCTTGGCCCTGGCATTCCCCTGTATTGGGGCATATAAAGTTTGCAATACCAAGGGACCTCTCTTCCCAATGATGGCCGACTAGGCCATCTTCTGCTACATATGCAGCTAGAGAAATGAGCTCTGGGGGTTCTGGTTAGTTCATATTGTTGTTCCTCTTATAGGGTTGCAGACCCTTTCAGCTCCTTGGATACTTTCTCTAGCTTCTCCATTGAGGGCCCTGTGTTCCATCCAATAGATGACTGTGAGCATCCACTTCTGTATTTGCCAGGCACTGGCATAGCCTCATATGAAGCAGCTATATCAGGGTCCCTTCAGCAAACTCCTGCTGTCCTATGCAATAGTGACTGAGTTTGGTGACTGATTATGGCATAGATCCCCGGGTGGGGTAGCCTCTGGATGGTCCATCCTTTCGTCTTAGCTCCAAACTTTGTCTCTGTCATTTTTTTCTTGATATAGTACATTTTAATCATATTCACCAATTATCCTGTCCCCCCCCCCCACTGTTTCTTTTCCCAACTGGAACCCTCTTGGCTTTCATGTTTATTTTTTTAATCCATATTTTGTAAATATTTCTGTAAAGGAAATATTCACAATAGAGAGCTTAAATTAGACATCTCTGGGAACTGAAATCCTAAGTGACCTTACTTTGTTGTGTTTTTGTTTTCCACAAACTTCATTTGAAACACAAACACATTTGTAATTAGGAGAAAATTGCTATTTTGAGAATAAAATAACCCAAGAATGCACCCAGAATTATTTTTCTTGTCGCCGGAGAAGATCCATCTTCTCTGGAGTTGAGATGCAGGAACGTCGGAGTGTAGAGACGTCGGCTGATGCTGCCAGCTTTCCTAGGGCTCTGGGCTTCGAAGGCTCCGAGTGTTGTGGGCGTTTATGATATTTGCTCTGATTGTGTGAATACTCTTGGTTTCTTATCAAGCTCTGAATTCTTCAGATCACTGCAGTTGAAAGAAGTTTATGTTACAGCCATCAAAAACAGATTTAGTAAATTTTTCTCAGATTTAGTAGATTTCTCCCTCTACTTAAATCAAAGGCTTCATAACTGTAAGCAAGGTGGCTCGCCAGTCTCCAGCAGTCAGGAGATTCGACTTCCTACACGTTTCCCCACCTGTGTGGACAAGAAGCTTTTGTTACGCATAAACACTTCGTGCTATGCTTGGGAAAGCAATGGCGAGCAACACAGATTTAGTAGAATGCTCACGCCGGGGGAGCCAAGAAGGGCTAGTGGTGGTGTCTGTGACCCTAGCTATATGGGGTCCCCATGAGATTGGCCCCAGACCACAGCCAGTGCCTGCAGAGAGCGCTACTAACAAGGAGCCCAGGTGAGTGTGGTGTGAAAACTTTTACATTGTTCTCAGCTTTTACATTGTTTGGTGCACAAACTTGCCTTTTCTCCCCTTCCTGGTTGGATCAAGACTAGGTCACGGTGTCAGGAAGACAGGAACCTATGTTGTATCCCCTGTTCTTGGATGCTACTTATGTATATTCAGTGTGTGGACCGTGGTTAGGGTGTGGAGTCAGAAGACAATTTTCTAGAATGGGTTCTTGTTGAGGTAGAGCCTCCCTCCCTGCTTCTGCAGCTACGTGTGTACCCCATGCAGGCTGGCCCAAGAATTTCCAGGCTATTCTGTCTCTGCCTCCCGTCTTATTAGAAGTGTAATGGTTGTTAGCATCAGAACAGTCCACGGGAAGCCAGAAACTGTTTACAGCCAGTTTCTGAACCCAGCTACGATGTCATCCCTAGGCGACAAGGGGATGACGACCCTCCTGCGTTAACGCAGCACCCCCTGCGCATGCGCTATCCGCATCACCTTAGCATCATCTGCGCATCACCTTCGCTAGTTACCTGCGTCACCTGCGTTACCTACATCATGGCTTGGATAAAAGACACGTACCATCACGCATATCTCTCTCTCTTCCTCTCTTCTTCCCCTCCCCCTGCCTCCTTCAGGGGCGTCTCTGTCAATAAAGACCTCTCCAGTGAGAACTGTGCTGGCTTGACATGATCTGTTCAGGAATACACTGCCTCATCTAACACTGGTTGCATTATTTTTAAAAAGTTTAATTAAAAAAATTATTTTATTTTTTGCTACTACTAAGAAATTGAACCTAGGCTCTCGTACATGCAAGGGAAGCGCTGTACCACAGAATTACATTTCCCTGCCCCAGTGGTTTACCCTTAGGTGCAGCCCAAGGAGTGCTGGGATTATACATGAGAGACACCATATTTGTTTGTTTGTTTTAAAAGAGAGTTTCTGGGACCAAGTTCTGGTTATCAGGCCTCTACCCACTGACCCATCACCCTGCTCCCTGGTCTTGTATTTCAGACAGATAACTCTCACAGAGTTATCGCCATCCCCCCAAAAGGAAACCTTTCCCTTGAAATGTAAAGCCATATTTGTTCAAGCCATGCCAAGCTTTTACAGGGACACACACTTGTTTCTGAGTAGTTGAGGAAAGACACTATCGGTGAAACAATAGGTTATCTAGAGGTTTGTAAACTGCTCCCAGAGCGCTGTTCATTCACACTATTGGTGAAGGAACGGTGTATGAGGGGCCTTAAGAGAGACACTTAGCAACATATAGGCAGCTCATAGAACTGTAAAGATCACAGGAATGTTATGTTCACAATTGCATCAACCAAACCACAAGGCAAAGGCAAGCAGGCATTCAGTCTTTGTAGCTTCTGCAGTGTGAATGCTTTCAAAGGGTGGTCAGCGAGCCAGAGATCTAAAGACTGGTGACCACACATGGTGTAATGAACAGAACATGTGGATTCTGGGGACACTTCGGAATGTCCACGAGCAATGTTCCTGGTCGGTTACAACCGGCTCTTCTGGCCCTGGGAGTGCTTCAGAAACACCGGGCTAACCATGTCTCCTTTATTGGCTGAAAATCACCATGTGTATTGTTAGGTGGGTCATCTGTCATTTAGAGTGCTGGTCCCTGATCTTGTGTCTAGGGTATGAATATACCAAGATTTAAGAGCTCCCTGAAACATGGGGCTGGAGAGGCTGCTCAGCCGTTACACGCCCTTGCTGCTTTTGCAAAAAGACCCAAGTTCAGTTCCCAGCACCGACATGGGGATGCTCCCAGTCATTTGTTAACCATAGTTCCAGGAGATTCGAAACCTTCTTCTGGCCTTTCTGGGCACCGGACATGTATGTGGTACACAGACTTACATGCAGACAAAACACCCTTACATTAAAATGAAAACTAGAAGGAGAGAGAGAAGAAAAGGAGAAGAGAGGGAGGGAGGAAGGGAGGGAGGGAGGAAGGGAAGGAGGGAGATTGTGTTTTATAAACACAATCTGATGTGTTTTCAAAGAGATAAAGAGAAGGGGGGTATGTTCTATGGGGGTGTGGTGAGGTATGGGGAAAGGGGGTGTCTCAGCGGGCCCATGCTAAGGCATCCCTTCTCCCCGAGGGACCAGCCACAGGATGGTATAGTATAGAATAGAGTTTATTCAGAGTATAGGGAGGGGAGTTAGGAGGGTAGTAGAGGCAGAGAAAGGCAAGAGAGAGTAGAGAGGTAGAGGCTGGCCATGAGCATGGCGGGGGGGGGGGGGGAGGGGAAGGGGCGAGGGGACAGATTGGGAGCAAGAAGGGAAGAACAAGAGAGCAAGAGAGAGAGGAGGGCCAAGCAGCCCCTTTTATAGTGGGTCAGGCCTACCTGGCTGTTGCCCGGTAACTGTGGGTGGAGCTTAGACAGAATGCTAACACAATCACATTCATTTATTTTTTAGCCTTAAGGAAGAAGGAAATTGTGACAGGTACGTTGGGGATAAAGTACACCAGTCACAAACAGACGCACTTCTCCCAGAGCGCTGTTCATTCACACTATCTATGCGAGTCTACATGGGTGACCTGCTCAGATTAATACAGACAGACAGTAGAAAGGTTTCCAGGGGCTGGGGAAAAAGGACCCTTTACTAAATACAGAATTTCAGTCTGGGGAAACAGAATTTCTAGGGATTATACAATGGAAATGTACTAAACTCAGGGAATGTGGTTATGATGAAATCAGACACGGTCATCCCAGCACAAGTAGGCCAGCCTGGACTACATAAATTCCAGTCTAGGTTAGACCCTATCTTAAAGAAACAAACCAACAAAAAGGAAAGTGAGGAAAGAAAGTGCACGGGGTGATGAGCTTTAGAGTCTATGTATGTACCACACACAAGTCAAAGAGAATTTAATAGATGTTAGCCACCTTGTGAGGTGACGTGTAATAAAGCTCTGGCGATATGCGGCTCTGCTCTCAAGATGGTACACTCAGTTCCAGTGAAAGGAGCCCTGTTTGAGCAGTCTGACTGTGACAAGGAACAACTCGAAGCAGAGCCTGGATTCAGGGGCCACACCTGTCCCGCAGCCTTAGGCTGATGGGCCAGGCATACTGCCAGGGGTCAGCCGCCACACCCGGAGCTCTAGACAGCCTGAGTGGCAGGCAGTTCATAATGAATTTCTCTATTAGATTCTGTTACAAGCTCCCCTCTGCTTCTCTTTCATGGCAGAAGAGCGTAACCAGTAGCTTTCCCCAGCTCAGATCCACTTGGCATGGACTCTGTGGAGCTTCCCCAACAGAGAGTCCTGCTCTTCCCACAGGGACGCTTGCTCTCAGAGCCACTCTACCCACTGGCAGGCCCGAGGCCCCAGGACGCCTGCACACAGAGCGGGGGCGAGGTCATCAAAAGGAATTGCTGACTCTGACTTTAAAGCCCAAAGTTTCAAAGTGCCCCATGCTTAAGGCAGCCTTGAATGAATTCACGGGCTGTGAGTGCGTCAGGCCTGGCAGCCCGGGAGCTTGGACACATCGCAGCGGTGACCTGGTGCCACTCCAACCCAAACAGATTTGTCACAGCCGCACTGGCTTCCAGCACAGCCAGAGCGGCATTGTGTCTGACAAACCAGGCCTCTGTCAGGACAAAGGGGGCTCTCAGAACTCGCTCTGCCTTGGCTCCTTCACACCCAGAAAGAGCCAGGGGACCTCTTTTGTCCGCCTGGGGAAAACAAAAGCGATTCATTTCGGCTTCGCACCAGCACTGACTACATTCTTTGCGAGCAGCCAATGCAGGGAGGCCTTGCGGCCAGCTTAGGTGTCGGGCCGAATGAGTCTCGGACGACTCCCGGTCCCTGATAAGATCCGTACCAGTGGGCTCAATTAGGAGGGTTGTTTCGATACCACTTCCCTAATCGAGGTGACATCGGTACACCTTTGACTCCGCCCCTCTCCCCTTCCAGTGAGTCGATCTCTGGTTACCGTCTCGGTCTTAACGATACCGACGAGTCTACTACGAGCCCTAAATTGACTGCGGTTTCCAACTTATCCCTGCTACACATCTCATAGGCCACAAACAGTTCCTCCTGAGGCCATACTGGCTGGGACGGTCCGGAGTGTGCCTGACACTCTCCTCGCACCCAGGTCAAAAAGAGCAAAACCAAAAAGAGTATGCAAGGAGATTGGAATTCACAGAGATTTTTCTAAATTTCTTTCATTAATTAAAAAATTTTTTTTTATGATACAGAGCCTTACTAAGGAGTCTTGGCCGGCCTGAAACTCCGTACGGATATCAAGCGGGCCTTGAACTCAGAGGTCTGTCTGCTTCTGCCTCCAGGGTCCTGGGACTAAGGCATGTGCTACCACACCTTGGAGAAGGGGAGAGAGAGATGACTTGGTGGTTAAGCAATGCATAGTGTTCTTCCCTGAGTTCAGTTTCCAGCATTCGTGAAGGCCAGTTCACAACCAACTAACCCAGCCTCAGGGAATCTGACACCCGGCTCTGTAGGTACCTGCAGTCTCAGTCCCTCTCTCTCTCCCTCTCCCCCTCCGTCTCTCTCTCTCTCTCTCTCTCTCTCTCTCTCTCTCTCTCTCTCTCTCTCTCACACACACACACACACATTTTTTAGGCCATAGTAAATGTCTCAATTCTTTTAAGCCACAGTGGGGAAAAAGTTCCTTTTAAATAAAAGGATATTTATTACATTGTAAGAAAACGAAGCGGGCAGAATTTTTTAAAGTAGCCCAACGTACAGATGGGATGGTACGTCTGAAGTGTTAAACCTGTGATGGTCAGAAGCTCCCACTGAGCATGCTCCTTCCTGCTTCAGCCCCTGATAACCAAATTCGCACGCACAGTTATACATTGCCCTTTCACTGTCCAGATGCCCCATCAGGCATTTCCGGCCTTGCCTGAAGAAACATGCCCTCCCTTACTGTTTTCATTATAGCCGGCCAGCGCACGCCACTCTCGCGCATGCCTGACAGAAGCAACTGAAAGGAGAAAAAGCTGACTGAGTCTGCCTCTCAGCGTCCGAAGCTATCAGCTACGATCGATCGATCGATCGCTTGGGCTGGTTGTTTGGACCTGTGTACTGAGTGTCGTGAAGGGAATGCACATCACAGGAGGTTGCCTACCCTACGGACACTGGGAAATGTCCTCTCCACAGGGACACCTCCAGCGACCTAACTTCCTTTCCACATGCAAGAATGCCACTGCCTCCTAAGGGTGCTATTGGCTGCCAACCAAAGCTGTACCACGTGAGCCTTGGGGAGTCTGAATTCCTCTCCACAAATGCAGTAGGGAGTACTACTGATTGTCAGCCCCGACCTCCACACAGCCACCTCCCACCTCTCCGGCCAGTGTCACATTGTCTACTGGTGTCTCACACACCATCTAGACACTAGCTTAGAAAAATCAAGTTTTTGAATCACCCAAGTTTCAGATTCTAGGTTTTATTTGAGGCAGGTGATGGGTAACAGTGACCATACATTGTCTCTTCAGGTCACTTCCTGGGAGCGTCTTAGTTTGGGTCACTATTGCTGTGATGAACGCCATGTCCAAAAGCAAGTTGGGAGGAAAGGGCTTATTTGGCTTATACTTCCATATCACAGTTCATCACTTAAGGAAGTCAGGACAGGAACTCAAACCAGGCAGGAACCTGGAGGCAGGAGCTGATGCAGAGGGCATAGAGAGGAGCTCCTTACTGGCTTGTACCTCATGGCTTGCTCAGATTGCTTTCTAAAGAACCCGGGACCACCAGCTCAGGGGTGGCCCCACCCTCAATGGGCTGGGCCCTCCACTGTCAATCACTGATTAAGAAAATGCCCTACAGGCTTTCCTGCAGTCAGTGGAGGCGGCTTTTCTCAATCAAGACTCCCTCCTCTCAGGTCTTTAGCTTGTGTCAAGTTGTCATAATGCTATCTAGCACAGGGAAGCAAGATCATAAAACAAAAACAGAAGATTTAAAAGTCTAAGGAAGGAATACTAAGAAAGTAGGGTGTGGGGGGGACAGAGGGAGGGAGGGGGCACTATTTGAGTGTTCACTCTTTGCCCACAGGCTGGGTGGGCAAAAAGATACAGTGGTGCGTCCCCCAGGGTTCTAACCCAAAAGAGATGCTTCATGCATGTTACTGGAGGGTGTATTTGCTGGAGCCATCGCAGGAGCTATTGCAGGAGATCACAGGAGATGCAGAAGACCCAACAGTTTTAGGAAAGTGGCTACCACTGCTAAACCTAGAGAAGACAACAACTAAAGGAAACAAGCGAAGAGTTTTGTGGCCACAATAGGGTTTCCAGGAATGCTACCTCCACCAAATCTTTACTCACTGGTGAAGAATCTGCAGGAATAAATACCCACAGTACTGTCGAATCTCAGTGCACAGTGGAAGCTCAGAGGGTCATGGGATACAGTTCTTAGACCATACGGTGTACTGAATGGGGCGAAACAGAGTGAATAGGTCTGGAGACAGCAGGCAAACAGAAGAGACAATGAATGGCCATTTTTACCCATCACCTTCCTCCAAAAAAAAAAAAAACAAAACTAGAATCTGAAACTTGGGTGATTCAAAAATTTGATTTTTCTAAGCTAGTGTCTAGATGGTGTGTGAGACACCAGTAGACAATGTGACACTGGCCGGAGAGGTGGGAGGTGGCTGTGTGGAGGTCGGGGCTGACAATCAGTAGTACCCCCTTCAGCAGAAGTGCTTAGGACCAACCCCAGAGAAATAGGCAGTGGAGACATTCTGAGAGCAAGGCCAGTTTCCTGCCTTAGGTCTTAGATCTCTAGAGATTGAATCTCTATTAGGTCAGAGTTTGTTGTTCTCATTGGAGTAGGGAGAACCCATGACTGAACATGTAGGAATTTAAAAAAATAATAATAAAATTAAAAAAAAAAACAAAAAACCTTGGTTTTTCGGAGGTTGGCTAGGTCTGGTGGCCTCAGGAGTCCAGGCCTGACAGGAACCACCTTAGCTCTTTGATCTTGGCTGTGATGGTGTCACATCTGGATTTCTCTAAGTTCTCAGTAACCATCATGGGCCCAGCAGGGGAATCCAGATAAGAGAGAGACTGTGTTTTCCTGAATAAGAAAGCAACTACCCTCAGGATCTTATAGGGGATTTGCATGAAACAATGGGAAGCTAATTTCAAAACCATACTTATTCATTCAAGCAGGTCTCCAAAATCTGCCCCAAGCATGCTAGCTTACTTATACTTCATGTACATGTTGAAAGTAATAAAACACAGCTTAATTAGACAGCCTGTAACTCTTTTTGTTTTGTTTTGTTTTTTAAACTGCTTCCTGGCATTCTGTAGAGTCAGTTTAATTAGCTGAGGTTTTCCTGAATGCCTCTGTAAGATGTGTGGAGTGTGTGAGCCTAGGCACCAGGGGTTCTAGTTAGAGGTCACTCTGCTTCCCACCTTCTTCCTGCTGGAGGTGAGGAGAACATGAGGAAGGTCAGAGGTCAGGGACTCTTGAAAAGGTGAATCCCCTGATGCTGACTGAAGAAGTGGAAGAGTGGCAGGAACATTGGCTTTGGAGCCTTGTTGATTGATGATTGATTGATTGATTGATTGATTTGTTTGTTTGTTTGTTTGTTTTGCTAGCCTTTTCTCTATGTGCTCATCCATGAAGCAGAGACAGAATTGAATACTTCCTTGGACTGAAGATTAAACACAAGAAAAACCACCGAACACCTCCAACAATGGAGTATTCTCAAAAATGGTTTGTTTGTTTTTTTCTTTCTCTAAGTGAGGGAACAGGGTCCCGAAAGGACGTTAGGAAATGTGGACAGGTCCTGGTTTGGGCAGATGACCCAGGGAATTCTGTTGGTTTCCTGGTGTGTTTGGAACAAAGAATACCAGCCTGAGTGGCCTTGAAACAAAAACCTGTGTCACAGCTCAGGAGCCCGAAATGATGGCGCTGGAAGGGATGAAGAAGAATCTGCTCCGTGCTTCATCCTCAGCTCCTGAGAGACTCAGGGGTTCCTGGGATAGTGTGTGTGTGTCTGTGTGTCTGTGTGTCTGTGTGTCTGTGTGTGTGTGTGTGTGTGTCTGTGTCTGTGTGTCTGTGTGTCTGTGTGTGTCTGTGTGTCTGTATGTGTATGAGTGTGTGCGCATGCTCACAGAAACCAGAAGGGGCATTGGATCCTCTGGAGTTGACTCTCAGTTGTGCACTCCCAATATAAGGCTAAGAACTGATCTCAGATCCTCTGCAAGAGCAGTAAGTGCTTTTAGCCACTGAGCCATCTCTCCAGTCTTTGAAATTTCTTTCTTTTTTTTTTTTTTTAAAATAACAACATTGGTCATGCTGGATTAGAGCCCACCCTAACTTTTCTTAACCTTAGATAGTGGAGTGCATGCACATGTTTGTGTGTGTAAACACACACCGCGGTGAATGTGGGGGTCAGAGGACAACCTTTGGCAGTTGGTTCATGCCTTTCACATTGTTGTCTAGGCTGGCTGACCCACATAAATCCAAACAGCTAATTCTCTGATCTTCAATTCCATATCTCCACAGGGGTGCTAGGATTATAGATAGTGACCAAATATAGTCTTTTTTTTTAAAAAAAGAGAGTTCCGGGTCCTCGGGCTTGTGTGATTAAGCTTTCACCCTCCCACTGGGCCGTTTTGCTGTCCCCAAGTTATGACATCTCAGTTTGTTAGACTCTTTCTGAGAGTTTCTGTCATTTCTCAAGAGCTGGACAAAATGTTCAGTGTTTGGAGCAAAGCTAAATAAACTTTATGGGAAGTAATTGGTTTGCACTAAGCTTCTGTATGAGGCCCCAACAGTCCAAAGCACAGGCCCTTGAACTCAAGTTCTGTGTCGTCACGCTGAATCTAAGTTGTTATTCTGACTCTCAGAGAAGCCGAGAGAGAGATAGTAGACAGATGCCCAAGCAGGCTGGTGTTGCTGGTGTGAGGAGGAGGAAGGTCTACTTCCTGCACGGGTGCTCTCCCGTTCTTATGAAAGGCCAGCAAAGCTCACCTCACTTCTGAAGAGACGCTGACAGACTCAGGCAGAGATCACAAGAAAAAGCCAATTAAATCATTTAAACTAAATTTGTTGAAGCTTTATCTCTCAATAGAAGATATGCATATTTCAGGGAAAGGGACTGTAGTTTTCACTAGATTTTTTTTTAAAGAGGGATTGGGTTTCTACCCAGGTATCATTTCTAGAGAGAAACATCAATCAATGAGGGCTGGTGTAGCTCAGTGCTTGCCTACTGTGCACCAGACCCTGGGTTTAGCCCCAGAAACCCCCCCACCCTGCACACACACAAGCAAGTGTGGGAAAGAAACTTCAAACTTCAGACAGAGCAAGGGACCTGGGTTTTCTCCTTTTTCTTTCCAGCTAAGTGAAAACAGAATGTCATAGAAGGAGCAGACTGACTTCCGGGTAAATGAAACGTTCCCAACAAGAAAACACGGAAACTTAGTGTGATCCATGAATTGGTTGCAACGATTCACAAAGAGTCCTTCGATTAACCGATTCTCTGAGAAAAGTCTTAGAGACGAACCCTGAGTTTGTGACTTGGGTAGATTTTCGTTCTCCTGACTGACGGGAAAGAGCCTACGACGAAGGACTTCTTGATTATAATTATCCATTCCAAGTTTACCAATTGGCTTGCTTGCCTTAAGCTGGTTTCATTCTAAGCCTGACCAATCAATTCCCCAGTAGTAGATCTTTCACAGAAGCTGTTTAAGTGGGAGGTGGAGCCCTAACTCTCAGAAAAGAGAGACATTTTCTCTCCCTTGATCTGACATCAGGATGAAGGCACATGTCTTGTGCACCAGGGACACCCCCAACCCCTGAATGTGTGACACAGAGACAGATAAAGGGTGACCTTTCCATTTAGAGCCTCACCAAGGGGGTTGGCAATGGCCGTTCTGTGACTTTAATGGCGGAAGCTATGTGTTAGGAGTAGTATTGAAAAGTTGTCCCTGACTCTCTATCATGTTTCTAGCCCTCTGTCATTGTTATCTGTGACTTGATTTCCTGCCAACAGATGCCTGTCTACAAGATCTAACTCAGTTTGGTTTCCATTGCTGGTAACTGGGAATCATGCATGAGTCCCGAGTTGGTTTCTCAAGTACCCTGGAGCTTGGGACAATCTCCTGAGGGGTTCATCCCATTGGTTCACTTGCCTTGAGTTCTTTCTGGTGGTTCAACCATCACTTCAGCCTGTAGCCTGAGTACAGCAGGTTGCCTTTTGTCTTAGTATCTGCTGCTGTAACGAACACCACAGGCTGGGTGTCTGTCTCATAAGCAGGTTGATTACTCATAATTCTGGAAGTTGAAGTCCAAGATCTAGAGCCAGCTTGATAGACTCCTGAGTTCTCCTATCCTCCCACGGCATAAAGGAAGGGCACTTCTCCCTGGACACGTTCCCAAGGACACCGATCATGCTTGTGAGAACTGTCTCCATGACCCAGCTGCCCCTCCATACCTCCAGATTCTGTGGTGCCACATATTTCAAGATACTGATTTGAGAGGGTATACGATTCAGTCCATCACACATTTCCTGTGTGAGGCAGCCATAGCCAATGAGTTAAAGGCCAACTGGACAAGAAATATGACTTTTCTGTGCAATTAAACTTGGCCTGGGGTGAGACCTGTAGTGATACCTGACTCTCCAGCTGGGTCCCAGATCTGCCAGGCACTTGCTCATATAATGAATCTTTGTGTATCTCTGTCACTGTCTCTCACAAAATGTCTTGTCATTTTGCATGCACGATCTATTAAGGGTCTATCTAAGGGGATCTCTGGAGGACAATACGAGAATCCAGACTTCGGTCTTTCTTCTGGAAGTTAGGACCCAAGGGAGGGAGGAGGTGATATTCTGGCTTTCTGGCCAAGTGCATTCTCTTTTACCAGAGATACCACTGGCATCCAGAGTTCCATTTTTGGTACCCGTGCTCTATCATGAGGGGGATTCACTGGGCTTGAGAGATCAATGTTTTTTATTTCCTTTATCATTCAGGATTCCCAGTTACCAAAGTTAACCTTGGGGTTAATTTTGCTTTACTCTCTCCTGTTTGTAGCAATCCTACCAATTCAATACCAGGGAGTGAGACATGGGGCTTGGGAAAGCTGTTTCCAGACACTGCCTCAAGGGAAGGGGCTGCCTGTGGCCCTCTGGGCTTGTCTGCTTTCTGTCAAGGATTCTTCAGCCCAATTCCCTATAGCCAGAAGACCTCACTGGATGATACTGTATAAAGAGGTTGATAGAAATTAGGAGAGAATTAATGGGAGCTGGTTTTGGCAAATGAAAGCATATTTAAGGGAAATCCAGCCTGACATCTACAATTCTAAAATTTCTGAAAGTTAAACAATATCATTCTAGGGGGAAAACAGTAATCCATTGGTTTTGTTGGAGTAATTAAAACTTACGGAAATTTGTGTCCTCAAGCAAGAAGTGCCTCTCTTGTAATCCGTGCTCATAAAACAATTTAGAAAGCGCCTACACTGTCAAAAAAGAATGTTTTAGAAACCAGGAATGGGAAGTTTGGTTTCTGGTGTCAGCCAACTGTTCCATAATGTATTGTGTGCCTGCAGCCAAGTCTCTGAAACTTTTGGTAACTTACCATGTTATTTACACTGTTTTGTTTTTGTTCCAGAATGGGACATACAACATCCCCGCAACCAACTCCACACAGGTAGAAATGATGGAGAGAAATCTGCCCAGTAACTAGTAGCTGGGCTTTTGAAGCACTGGGTCTCATCATGGAAGCCTGGTGCTGCGTTTAAAGGCTCAAGCCTGGACTTCTATACCTCTTCCTTGCTTGGCTGGGAGATTCTCCGTCCACCTGGCATTGCTGCAGGCTGGAGGAAGGGTGATATGCAAGTCCTGGTGCTGTCACACTAAAGCCAGTTTCTAGGATTTCAAACCTGTGCTGACACCAAACCCAACTCTCACCGCAAAGGGGATGAGAGAGAGTTTATTCTGGAGCTCAGTGGGAGTGATCCCGGTCCAGGGTGCCTCAAATACCAAGTTCCAACGTAGCAGTAGTTTCGTGAAGTTTTGTAATTTTTTTTTTATTATTATATGTAAGTACATTGTAGCTGTCTTCAGACACTCCAGAAGAGGGTGCCAGATCTCGTTACGGGTGGTTGTAAGCCACCATGTGGTTGCTGGGGTTTGAACTCATCACCTTCAGAAGAGCAGTCGGGTGCTCTTACCCGCTGAGCCATCTCACCAGCCCCCCCCCCTTTTTTATTTTTTTTATTTGAAGTTTTGTAATTAAAGAGTGCCACAGACCCTCTGGATCCCTTGTCTGCGTGGGTCAAGTTCTCTTGAGGAAGTGGGCAAAGATTCGGCGAGTGACAAACAGACACGACACACAAGGGAGCGTGTAATATCTGAGTGTAATGTGTCAAATTGAGCATCAGACTTTTATACATAGGAAAGTTAGGTGACATGCTGGCAGGATACAATGAGGTTACTAAA